>JARBWK010001052.1:0-21846 GCA_030556195.1 Anolis apletophallus | reverse complement strand
CTCCGCACCTCCAAGAAGGATATAACGGAACTGGAAGGTACGAAAAGGGCAACAAGAATGATCCAAGGGATGGAGGCGGCTCCCTTGAAATCAGGTTGCACGCCCTTGGTCTTTCAGCCTTGAAGGGACGGCGTCCTAAGAAGGTATTTGACTTGGAGGTGTATAAAAATCCCATGCATGGGATAGAAAAGGTGAATAAAGAAAAACTATTTTCTTTGTCACAAAACTCTAGGACTAGAGGGCACTCCCTGAAGCTCCAAGGTAGGAAAATTAGGACTAATAAAGGGAAATATATCTTCACCCAGAGGGTCATTGGGTTATGGAACTCACTTCCAGAGGAGGTTGTGCCAGCTGTCAGCCTGGACAGCTTCAAGGAAGGATTAGACAGATTCATGGATACCAAGTGTATCGGTAGTTACTGAAAAGGACATTCAAGTGCCACCTCAGGTTGGTTGAGGCAGGCAGGATTTCCCTGGGTACTGGTTGTGGGGGTCGGGAGCAGGTCAGGGTTTTGCCTCCTTTCTGCTCGAGATCCCGTGTACAACTGGTGGGCCACTGTGTGATACAGAATGCTGGACTAGATGGGCTGAGGTCCGATTCAGCATGGCTCTTATGTTCTTATGTTCTTATATTCGAGCAAAACTGCAATGGCAGAAGAACAATGCTGGTAGCGGCACAACAGGATGCTGATGAACGGCATTGGTTATGGGCCAAATGCCTGTCTAAATAGCCAGGTCTTAATGGCTCTGCGGAACGGCATTAGGTCCCGGATGGCTCGTATCTCTTCGGGGAGGTTGGCGCGCAACGGCGAGACGCCACTGCCGCGTACTAGCGAGTCTGTAGACCTTAATACCAGGCACATCCAATAGGTTGAGCCCTCTGGCGCAGCGATCTCCTGGGCACATAAGGGGTAAGCCGCTCCCTCAGGTACACTGGCCCCAAACCATATAAGGCCTTGAAAGTTAGAACTAACACCTTGAAGGTGACCGAATTCAATGGAAGCCAGTGCAGTTCGCAAGAGTGGAGTCACGTGGGCAGATCTTAAGGCTCCTGAGAGCAAACGCGTGCTGCAGCGTTCTGCACCAGCTTGAGTTTCGGATCGCCGACAAAGGGTAGGCCAATGTACAGCGCATTACAGTAGTCGAGGCCTCGAGATGACCGTAGCTTGGATCACCGTGGCCAGGTCGTAGCGGAGAGGTAAGGGCCAGACGTTTTGCCTGTCGCAGGTGGTAAAAGGCTGTCTTGCAGGCGCAGCAATTGAGCTGCAATAGGACAATATTGGTGGGTGTGAGATGACAAATGATTCAATTCAATTTCAATTCACCCTTTGACGAGGCACATGCAACTATTTAACTGTCATAATAACCCTTCTTACTTGGATTTCACTTCCTGCTTTCTTGACCCTGGACTGTTTGATACCAGTTACTATTTGCTTCCACAGCTGTTGGTTTTGGTACTTTGAACTCTTGTTCAGCACCGGGAATGTGGCGCAGCTGGCTAAGTGTCAGCTGCATAAGATCTCTCTGACCAGTAGGTCATGAGTTCAAGGCCTGCCCAGGTTGAGGTGAGTTCTCGACCTTAAGTGTAGCCTGCTGCCGACCTTTGCAGCCTGAAAGACAGTTACATTTGTCAAGTAGGAGATAAAGGTACCACATTAAAGTGGGGAGGCAAATTTAGACTGAATTATGAGGCCATAAAAAGAATCGCTGAGGAATGCGGAAGAAACAACAAAGTGACGCTGGAAGGAAACGCTGAGAGTGAGGAGGAATGCGTCAGCTCCCCCTGGTGGCCGGAAAGTTTGCCTTTGTTTGTCTAAAAATGTCAAATGTATGTACTGTTCTGTATTGTGATAAATGTCACATGTTTATATGTCATATGTTGAACTGCAGGGATTGTCTGCAAAGTATGTGTACTGTAATCCGCTCTGAGTCCCCTTCGGGGTGAGAAGAGCGGAATATAAATAAAGTAAATAAATAAATAAAAAATTGAGAATAGCATATCTATGTCTCCAAATGTCACACCCCAAAGGCTTCAGGCATCAGTTTTGCTTGAGCGAGACTTCAGCCAGGCCAACGGCCAGGCATTTTCCAAGCCAGCACGCTTTACTCCAAAAGCCTTCCCTGGGCCTCCCAGCTGTTCCCGTGAGAAACCAGTACTAAATGCATATCATGAAGAGGCCAAGGTTGCTCTCCTGAGCCTCCCTGATAGTGGAGCGCCTTGAAGATGCCATAAGTTTGACTCCTTTTTGCCAGCTGCAAGCTGCTAACGAGCAACGCATTCCAGAGAGACTGAGGTAGCAAAACATATAGACAACCATCAATCATGGCACTTTGACACTCGACGTATTCACATCAAAGCCAGCAAACCCTATATCTGCCCAGAGATGCCCGGTGGGGGTATCTCGTACCAACATCGCTTTGGGAGGATGTTCCTGTGAGGAAGGCCACATCGGGCCTTCCTGAAGCTGCGCCAGCCAGTCAACACCGGCTGCCTTGTTCCTGCTTATTGCCACGTTCCCGTGTTGGTTCTGTGCCGTTCCTGCAAAGACCTTATTGCTACCAAACTCTATTTACTCCTAAGAAGACCTTCCTTGTTATTTCATCCCGCTGGGACCCTTTGAGAGACTTTCTTTGCATCCGGCTTGTTCCCTGAATTCCCTCCGCTTGGATTCCCGTTGATGCGGATTATATGCTCACCGCACGTACCTGCTGATTGCTGCTACCTGGAAGCCTTGTATTGCTTCCAGGCTCTTTCCTATACCTACCTATCTGTATACCTTTATAAAGCGGAATGTTTGTATGTGTGTGGAGGGCGGAAGGGCGGGAGAGCGGAAGGGCGGATATGTGGCAGCCACTTTCACAGGCCACAGCGACCAGCGCGGGCACTTTCACAGGCCACAGCGACCAGCGCAGGTGATGGACCTGCACCAAACTTGGTACACATAACCCCCCCCCCCCTAACCCCCTTTACGTCCTGGTGCGGTTCAGGCGACATGACCCATGGATTATGGGATTTGTAGTACTTTCAAACACTTTTGTTCCCACAGACCACTGAGGCCACCAAAAAGGACCAATACAGACCATACTTAGCACACACAGCCCCCATGACCCACGTCCTGGTGCAGTTCGGAGGAGGGTGGACCATGGATGATGGGACTTGAAGTACCTCTACTCACTTCCCAAGTCCGCTACAACCCTCATCCAATCACTGATCGAGACCAAACTTGGCAAACATAACCCCCATGACTGCCTTCACGTCCTGGTGAGGATTGGGGGAGGACTGACAATGGATGATGGGATTTGTAGTACTTTCACACCCCTCTGCTCCCACAGACCACTGTGGCCCCCAACAAACACTGATAAAGACCACACTTGGCACACAGAGCCCCAGTGACCCACTCTACATCCTACTGAACTTTGGAGGGGGGCAGAACATAGATGATGGGACTTGCAGTGCCTTCACTCACTTTCCAAGACTGCTACAAACCTAATCCAATGACTGCTCAACACCAAACCTGGCACACAGAGCCCTCATGACCCACTCTACGTCCTGGTGCAGATCGGAGTAGGGTGGACCATGGATGATGGGACTTGAAATACCTCTACTCACTTCCCAAGTCCGTTACGACCCTCATCCAATTACTGATCGAGACCACACTTGGCACACATAACCCCTATGACTGGCTTCACGTCCTGGTGAGATTCGGGGGAGGACTGACAATGGATGATGGGATTTGTAGTACTTTCACACCCTCTGTTCCCACAGACCACTGTGGCCCCCAACAAACACAGAGAAAGACCACACTTGGCACACAGAGCCCCAGTGACCCACTCTACATCATACTGAAGTTTGGAGGGGGGCAGAACATGGATGATGGGACTTGCAGTACCTTCCCTCACTTTCCAAGCCTGTTAGAAACCTAATCCAATGACTGATCAACACCAAACCTGGCACACAGAGCCCTCATGACCCACTCTACATCCTGGTGCAGTTTTGTGTGAGACGGACCACGGATGATGGGACTTGAAATACCTTCTCTCACTTCCTAAAAACAATGCAACCCTCATCCATTCACCAATACAGACCAAACTTAGCACACAGTGCCCCCATGACCCAATCTACATCCTACTACACTTTGGGGGTGGGTGGACCAGAGATGATGGGACTTGCACTATCTTCAGTAATTTCATGATACCACTGCATCTCCCAATAATGATGGATCAAGACCAAACTTGGCACACAGAGCCCCCATGACCCACTCTACATCCTGCTGCACTTCTCAAATCACCCGGGCACCGCCGGGTCCCCAAGCTAGTTCTAAATAAAACCCATTGTACCTCAGCTGCTGTGTGGTTTATCCAGGGAGGTCAGGTTCCAAGGGCCCCAGGGGGCGATACCAAAATGCTTTAAAAAACCCAATAGTTTAGCAGTATTTTTCCATTACAATGTTTGCCTGCTTTTATCGGTGCCTGATTTTTTTTATTTTTCTCTGTATTTGTTTTTAATAATGTGAGCTGCAATGATTTCCAGTCCAATACTGAGTCAAACAACAAACAAAAGCATACATAATGCCAGTGGCAGCTAGTGTTTCTCTAGTGTTAGTGCGTCAATAAATGAAATCCTGACTTTTAATCCAAACTTTAATGGAGGTGCACATGGTCCCGAACCTGTTTAATTGACAACTTCTGTAAAGATCATGTTAAATCCTAGAGTGAAGTCATTATCTCATTGCCATGGCTGCCAACAGTAAGAAACACAAGCCAGAATGTATATGTGTCTAATGTATATCTTAGTATGCAGAGTTGTAACATATATTAAGATCATTTCGTGTTAAATGAATAATGAATACGCCTACTGGAATCTGTTTATCCCTTAATTACACATGATATAATATTACATTATTTATCATCTAAAGTCATGTGCGCGCATGCATGTGTGCATGTGTGCATGTGTGTGTGTGTGTGTGTGTGTATAATAAAGCTTTGGATAGCATAGTGAAGGGTTAATAGCCCTGTTTTTGTTTCGTTGTCTGTGCTCCTGTTCAAAAGACTTCACCCAACTTTCTGTTTCTGTGATTTTTTTAAAAATTGACTTGTTGTGGAAACAAAGATTAGTGACAAAGCTTCACTTAAGACACCTTTCCCCCATGATAACGCTTTCAGAAGTGAATTTCCCTTTCTAAGGGTAGATTTCTCTCACTTCCTGTTGTCTCATCCAACTCTATGGCTAATTTGTAAGTCCGGTGTGTGTAACTCAGAGACTGCCTGTAATCTATATATATAAAATGAGAGCTGTCATCCTAAGTAGCCTATAGACAGCAAAACCACACAAGGCAGACACACCAAATCAGCCCACATACACACAAAACCCCACGAGGTATGTTTACCACAAAAAAATTAAAAAAATTAAACAACACGACCAAAAATACAAAAAAACATTGGACTACAACTCCCATGATCCCCCACGCCACCCCCTCTGGCAGTTTAGAGTGGCGGAATGTTGGTGGTGCTGGCCAACTAGAGGCATTATGCAAATACTCTCTCAGTTAGTCAGTAGAGGCTGGGAGCCACCCCCCACTGTCAGTTTAGAGTGTCGGAGTGTTGGTGGTGCTGGCCAATTAGAGGCATTATGCAAATACTCCTCAGTTAGAATGTAGAGGCTGGGAGCCACCCCTGGCAGTTTAGAGTGCGGAATGTTGGTGGTGCTTGCCAACTAGAGGCATTATGCAAATACTCCCTCAGTTAGAATGTAGAGGCTGGGAGCCACCCCCCTCTGGCAGCTTAGAGTGTCAGAATGTTGGTGGTGCTTGCCAACTAGAGGCATTATGCAAATACTCCCTCAGTTAGAATGTAGAGGCTGGGAGCCACCCCCCTCTGGCAGCTTAGAGTGTCAGTATGTTGGTGGTGCTGGCCAACTAGAGGCATTATGCAAATACTCCCTCAGTTAGAATGTAGAGGCTGGGAGCCACCCCCCCCTCTGGCAGTTTAGAGTGTCGGAATGTTGGTGGTGCTGGCCAACTAGAGGCATTATGCAAATACTCCCTCAGTTAGAATGTAGAGGCTGGGAGCCACCCCCCTCTGGCAGTTTAGAGTGTTGGAATGTTGGTGGTGCTGGCCAATCAGAGGTGTTATGTATATAATCCCACAGTGGCAACCAAGGCTGATGAAGAGCTAAAAGGAGGAGGAAGGCTCGCTGTCTTCGGCAAAGCCGGGGCCTCGCTTGGTGTGACGGCCCGGCTTCCGGAAGCCTCCACGGCTCCAATACAGGCCGCAGAGGCCTCCGGGAGCCGGCCGCCACACCAAGCAAGGCCACGGCTTCGCCGAAGACAGCAGGCCTTCCTCCTCCTTTTAGCTCTTCATCAGCCAGCACCGTTGCAGGGGAATGGCTGGCGGCGGCGCTGACTGAGGAAGACCAAAAAGGAGGAAGGGGACCTGCTGTCTTCAGCGAAGCCGTGGCCTCTGGAGGCCTCCGCTGCAGCAAACGAGGACAGCGCCCCTCCCACCTCCTCCCGGCTTCCTCCTTAACCACACCTCCCCCAAAGGAACAAAAGAAGGAAGGAAGGAAGGAAGGAAGGAAGGAAGGAAGGAAGGAAGGAAGGAAAGACCCAAGGAAGGAAGAAGACAATAAGAAAAAAAGGAAATAGGGAAGGAGGGAAGGAAGGACGGAAAGAAAGAAGGAAAGAGGAACAAAAACAGACAGGTAATAAAAGGCAATACAAAAGGTAGAAGCTGGTGAAGGGACTAGCAAAAGGAAGGAAAAAAGGTAGGGAGGGGCTTTCAGAGCTTTTAGACTACAATTCCCAGCAGGCATTATGAACACTGCCTTTGGCGGGCCGTTCTGGAAAATGTAGTCCGTTTAAAAAGATGTGCATGCACAAAAGGCTAGACCAGCGGCGAGAGAACGGAGTTGCTAAGATTTTCGTGCAGCAACTCTTCCTTCTTTCTCGGTGGCGTCTCCTTTACTATGCGCGGCATGAGTGGGGAAGCTCCTTACCCAGAGCCGCAGGAGATGCTCCGCACCGGCGCATGCCCGTCTGGACACACTCATGCGTGCGCCCTGCCTTTTTGCGCCCGGACCCCTGCAATCTACTAGTAGTTCCTCCGCGATCGACCAGTAGATCGCGATCGATGTAATGAGCACCCCTGATCTAGTGAGTGGTGAGTCACAATTTGGAACGTCACCCTGAGACATTTAAACTCCCAGGTAAATTCATGAAACGTAATGCGGCCATCACTTTGCATTCAATTTGTCAGCTACACAGTGAGGAATGTTTTTACTGACTTTCTTGCAGTGCATAGAAATAAGTGCATTGCATGCAGTGCATGCGGTTTGCCATGGTTCAGTGCTCTGGAATAATGGGATTTGTAGGTTTGGTGAGGCACCAGCATTATTCGGCAGAGTAGGCTAAAGACCTTGTAAAACTACAATTCCCACAATTCCATAGCATTGAGCTCTGGCAATCAAACATACGCCTAACTGCGTTAATTCTACAAAGCTGGTGCATCCCTGAGGAGTGAAGCCCTAGGTCAGTGTTTCTCAACCTGGGGGTCAGGACCCCTGGAGGGGTCGCGAGTGGGTGTCAGAGGGGTCACCAAAGATCATCAGAAAACAGTATTTTCTGTTTGTCATGGGGATTCTGTGTGGGAAATTTGGCCCAATTCTATCGTCGGTGGGGTTCAGAATGACCTTTGATTGTAGGTGAACTATAAATCCCAGCAACTACAACTCACAAATGTCAAGGTCTATTTTTCTCTACACCAGTGTTCACATTTGGGCATATTGAGTATTTGTGCCAAGTTTGGTACAGATCCATCATTGCTTGAGTCCACAGTGCTCTCTGGATGTAGGTAAACTACAACTCCTAAACTCAAGGTCAATGCCCATCAAACACTTCCAGGATTTTTTGTTGGTCATGGGAGTTCTATGTGCCAAGTCTGGTTCAATTCCATCATTGGTGGAGTCCAGAATGCTTTTTGATTGTAAGTGAACTATAAATCCCAGCAACTCCAACTCCCAAATGCCACGGTCAATTTTCCCCAAACCCCATCAGTGTTCACATATGGGCATATTGAGTATTCATACCAAGTTTGGTCCAGATCCATCATTGTTGGAGAGTCCGCAGTACAATCTGGATGTAGGTAAACTACAACTCCAAAAACTCAAGATCAATGCCCACCAAGCACTTCCAGGATTTTCTGTTGGTCATGGGAATTCTGTGTGCCAAGTCTGGTTCAATTCCATCATTGGTGGAGTTCAGAATGCTTTTTGGTTGTATTTGAACTCTAAATCCCTTCAACTACAATTCCCAAATGACAATATCAACCCTCTCCAACCCCACCAGTATTTAAATTTGGCCATACCAGGTATTTGTGCCTAATTTGGTCCAATGAATGAAAATGCATCCTGCATATCAGATTTTCACATTATGATTCATAACAGGAGCAAAATTACAATTATGAAGTAGCAACAAAAATAATGTTATGGTTGGGGGTCACCGCAACATAAAGAACTGTAATAAGGGGTCGCATTAGGAAGGTTGAGAAACACTGCCCTAGGTTCTTACTACTGTGCATTTAAATAATACATATACACCTGGCTTGAACTGATCATAGTTCAAAGGAAACGAAGTATCGAGAGTTTTGGATTAACACATAATATTTCTTAGCACATATTGTATCAACAATAAGTTATTATGACAATCATTCAGAAGTGAGTTCAGTCCAAAGCTGCGTCATGTAGGAAATGCACCAAAGTTATGATGAGCGCTGTCTGAACTAATATTTGATAATGACAAGACATCCCTTGGAGGCATATCACGGCACCATTTTGCTCTGATATCTAGAAACATGTTAGCAGTTAGGAGTCTGACTAGGATGTTGGGGGAAGGTGATGTAGAGCAGTGTTGCCCAACCTTTTTTGAGCCGCGGCACATTTTTTACATTTCCAAAATCCTGGGGCACACCACCAACCACAATATACACAAAAAGAGCTGCACTGAATATAAAGTAATCCAAATAACAATAGCATCAATGGTGCGGTGTATCCATATAGGGCAAATCAACCGCTATCCCCCACTCAATCAGGAATCACATGAAAAGGGAGGGCGCGAAGGGTCACCCCAGCAGGTCCATAGGGAGAATATCCCGTAGGTCCAAACCAACCCCCAGAGGAGAGCAGGCAACCCTTGTGATAAGAGAACGTCCCGCAAAAGGCCCCACCCAAGGAGGAAGGGGGGCCCGGTAGCCGCTTGTGTCCCAAGAAAACAATATATCAAATCAGCAATAAACGCATACGCCAGTCCAGCCCTATGAAGGCCTCAAATGAGGTCCCCAGTTGGGGCAGCCGCTCCGGATGGACAGGGGATGGGTGTGTACTCCCTGTACTGGAGAGCGCCGGGGCGAGGCCGCGAGGAAAAGCTCCGGCGGCGTGGGCGGCGATCCGTCCTACACGCGGCTCCCTGGGGATGGCGTCAGAGGTAAACAAGGCGCCCAGCGATGACGTGGACGTACAGCGCGGCTGCGGAGTCGTGAAGGGCGGAGTTCCGTTGTGCGTGCTGACGTATGCGGAAGCTAGATGCAATGTCGTCCGGGCAGTGGCAGTGAAGCCCCGTTTAAAGGGCTATACACAAAAATCCTGGGGCACACCACCAACCAAAATGACACAAAACGACACTCTAACACAGCAATACATATAGGTAATGTGTTTTCAAATGTATTTATACACTCAGTGTGAAACCTGGGCCTGTTTCGATGAACACAACATAGATATCCTGGCAGGAATGGCAGAAAGACACAAACTTCCCACACAGAACTCCCATAACCAAGAGAAAATGCTATAAGAGTTTGGTGGGCATTGACCTTGAGTTTTGGAGTTGTAGTTCACCTATATCTAGAGAGCACTGTGGATCAGGACCAAACTTGGCATGAATACTCAATATGCCCAAATGTGAACACAGATGGAGTTTGGGAAAAACAGACCTTGACATTTGGGAGTTACAGTTTCTGGGATTTATAGTTAACACACAATCAAAGAGCATCCTGAACTCCACCAATGATGGAATGGAATCAAACTGCCCACACAGAACTCCCATAACCAAGAGAAAATACTGTAAGAGTTTAGTGGGTGTTGAGCTTTAGTTTTGGAGTTGTAGTTCACCTATATCCAGAGAGCACTGTGGACTCAAACAATGTTGGATCAGGACCAAACTTGGCATGAATACTCAATATGCCCAAATGTGAACACAGATGGAGTTTGGGGAAAATAGACCTTGACATTTGGGAGTTACAGTTTCTGGGATATATAGTTAACAAACAAAGAGCATCCTGAACTCTTGCAACAATGGAATTGAACCAAACTTGCCATATTGAACTCTCATTACCAACAGAAAGTACTGAAAGGGTTTGCTTGGGAATTGACCTTGAGTTTGGAAGTTGTAGTTCACCTACACCCAGAGAGCACTGTGGACTGAAATAATGATGGATCTGGACCACACTTGAAATGAATACTCAATATGTCCAAATATGAACACAGATGGAGTTCAAGGGAAATAGACCTTGCCATTTGGGAGTTGTTGCTGGGATTTATAGTTCCCCTACAATCAAAGAGCATTCTGAACTCCACCAATGATAAAACTGGGCCAAACATCCCACACAGAACCCCCAGGTGGCTCCCTTCCTGAATGGCTCTCTCCCTCTTCCACACCAGAAGGGAAGGTATTCACTCGGTCTGCGGTTGCCTTCCTTCCTTCCTTCTTTCCTGCGTTTTTAAAGAAGAAGCCAGTGGGCCTGCCTCGGACTGCACTCCTCACTTCTGCTTCCGTTCCCCGCCCTCCCTCAATTGGAGGCTGGCTGGCTGGGGAAATGGCCAAAAGAGGCAGCGCCCCGGCTCCTTCTTCTTCGCTGCTGCTGCCGCCCGGTGCTTCCTCCTCCTCCTTCCCCAAGCAGCAGCAGCAGCAGCAGGAGTTCGGCAGGAGGGGGGGGGGAGAAAGGAGGGAAGAGAGGTTTTCCACGGCACACCAGGTGATCGCTCGCGGCACACTAGTGTGCCACGGAACAGTGGTTGGGAAACACTGATGTAGAGGGAGGAATCCTATACAACAACCTTCTACAATCTCATACACCAAATATTACAAACAGAAAAAGGAAAAAGAGAGATGGCTACTTATCATTCAGATATAGCTTTCCATTCAGATGGAGAGCAATAATGTGAGGCAGGATTTAGATCACAGCTATGTGAAAATGACCTAGTCACACTTTAACTGATCAGCATAGAGACAGAGGATTCTCATAACATCTGCTGCCCATCTCCTGGGGATAACGTCCTATTAGGGTTGCCACCTGTCCCGTATTATACGGGACACCCCGTATTTTTGTTCTGAATTTCATGTCCCTGTTGCAGCCTAGACCTTGAGGATCCCTCAGTAAACCACCACGAAGCAGCCGTGATTAAATGCTTTATTTAGAACAGTCATTGTCAACCGCTGTGCCCCGGCACACAAGTGTGCCGTGAGCAATCAGCTGGTGTGCCGCAAGAAAACCTCTTCCCCCCGCCTTTCTCCCCCCTCCGAGATTTTCCCACGGCACACCAGCTGATCGCAGATCAGCGGTTGCAGAACACGGGCCTCTCTAGGACCTAGAGAGGCAGGAGAGGCTCAGGAGGGGAAGGGCCGGGCGACGCTCTCCTCCTCCTCCAGAAATGAGCCTCCTGGGTCCATGCGCCTGCCTGTCCCTCGGGAGGCCCGCCCGCCCGCCTGCGCGTGCCGGACTCTGCCCACGGAGAGGCAGCCTTCCCTCCTTGCCCCCAGGCTCCCTGCCTCCGCTTGGGTCTCACCAGCTCCCGTCTCCCGCCGAGCCCTCCAGAAGACGCGAGCCGGACAAACTCGGCTCCCAGGCAGGGCCTGGGCCCTGCGGGGAGCCGTTCTCCTGGTTCGCGGGTTTGTCCGGCTTGCGTCTTCCGGAGGGCCCGGCGGGAGACGGGAGCTGGTGAGACCCAAGTGGAGGGAGAGAGCCTGGGGGCAAGGAGGGAAGGCTGCCTCTCTGTGGGCAGAGTCCGGCATGCGCGGGCGGGCGGGCCTCCCGAGGGACAGGCAGGCGCACGGACCCAGGAGGCTCATTTCTGGAGGAGGAGGAGGAGAGCGTCGCCCGGCCCCTCCCCTCCTGAGCCTCTCCTGCCTCTCTAGGTCCTAGAGAGGCCCGTGTTCCGCAAGAGAATGGTGCAGTTTGCCTCTCCGCGGGGACTCACCCAGGGCAAAGTCCAGCACACGCAGGCAGGCGGGCGGGCGGGCCTCCCGAGTGGCACAAGCAGGCAGGCGCACGGACCCAGGAGGGAAAGGCTTCCCCTTCTGGCGGTTTCTCAGCCGGAGAGCCGGCGTTCTCTGCAGGAGCCTCCAGAGTCACGTGGCCACTGACTGGAAGGACTGCATGGAACATCATTCACTTATCACCCCCCCCCCGCAGTAGCTGGGTTCAATGTGAGTCGATCATGTATTATTGCATGTATTATAGTACGCTGACACCTGCTGTCAATTATTGGTATTACTCCAACCATATAGTATAACAGGTCAATGTATTTTCTGTGATGGTACTACAGACCCCATCAGCTGTACCTTCAGAGTGTCATTTTGGTTGGTGGTGTGCCCCCGGATTTTGTAAATGTAAAAAGTGTGCCGCGGCTCAAAAAAGGTTGAGAAACACTGATTTAGAATAGGTAGAAAGAGGAAAGAGATAAAAAATATAGTCCACTGATGCTCCCAGCATCCAAGTATTGCAGCGCAATAGTTCTTAAAGAGTTCAAAGATCCAATAAACGAAGAAATAGTCTTCAGACCCCAATGGGCTTAAATCCGGAATAAGTCCTTGGCAAACGAAGGCTTGGTTGGTTACTCTAGTACCTTGATGTGGAGGCTCTGCGGCCTGGTCCTGGCTTGGGTTCCGTGGAGCTTGGCAATGGAAGCTATTCGTTGGCACGAGATGCCGAGCACCAAAGGGGACGAACTTAAATAGTTTTGGTCTCAGATGCCCTGAGTTCGGCGTAATACTTTCCCAGGGACAGTTTGTGGGTTTGACTTTCCCAAGCCTTCTGAGGAAGGCAAATATGTCAGCTCATTAGTGGCTGCACCTGGAGAAGGGGGAAAAGCGAGGCTTCGCTTTCCCAGCGCTTCTTATCAGTCTGGGAAGAAAGCAGGCTGCGTCTGGTCTTGACTGCTGGCTGACTCAGAGGCCTCTGCAAAGGCTTTCTCTCAAACCTGACTGGGGTCTTGGATTTAACATGGCCTCTATCTGACTTGGCTATGGAGTCAGGCTGGGACATGACAGTCCCGTATTTTCAGCTCCTGTCCCGTATACGTCCTCATCCAATCCTCTCTCTACTTCCACCTTTCTCCGTGCTCTTTACTTCCGCCCTTCCCTTGGCTTCTGTATCTGTAGCTTTGGTCACTATATCTCTGGATATAGGTCTCTGTTCCTCCTTTAAATCCCGTCGTCTCTTCTCGCGTTTATCACATTGAATGGTGTGGCTTCCTTTAAATTTCCACCCTTCTTATTTATGTCTCCCTCGGCCTCCTTGCCCTTCCTTGCGTCACTTCTTGGATCTCTCCATCTCTGCCGCTTCTTATGGTTTATCAAGAAGGACCTCACTAGCCACAACAATGGCAAATGTGCTCTCTTCCAAGGCCAACAGGAAGTGCTTGATTGTAAAATTGGCTGGTCTATTTGATCCCATCCTCTACTGCAGTGTTTCCCAACCAGTGTGCCGTGGCACACTAGTGTGCTGTGAGCGATCATCAGGTGTGCCGTGGGAAATTGGAACCCCCAATACCCTTTCTTCTCCCTCCTGTCGAACACTTTTTCTTCTCCACTCGGGCTCCCTTCTTCCCAGCCTCGCTCTGCTCGCTTTGCCTCGCTTTGCTCACGCTGCCGCTTCTGCGGGAGGGGGCAGGGAGGAAGACGTGACCTGTGCGGGCGCTACTGCGCAGGCTCACCCCACGTTTTCCTCCCTCCCCTCCGCAGTGCTCTCTGGATATAGGTGAACTACAACTCCAAAACTCAAGGACAATGCCCACCAAACTCTTATAATATTTTCTCTTGGTTATGGTAGTTCTGTGTGGGAAGTTTGATTCCATTCCAACATTGGTGGAGTTCAGAATGCTCTTTGATTGCGGGTGAACTATAACTCCCAGCTGTTGAGCAAGACCTTCGTGTGTGTCTTTCTGCCATTCCTGCCAGGATATCTATGTTGTGTTCATCGAAACAGGCCCAGGTTTCACACTGAGTGTATAAATACATTTAAAACTTATTAACTATATGTATTACTGTGTTAGAGTGTCATTTTGTGTCATTTTGGTTGGTGGTGTGCCCCAGGATTTTGTAAATGTAAAAAATGTGCCACGGCTCAAAAAAGGTTGAAAAACACTGCTTTACTGTAATGCAGTCCCTGCGAATAGGTCCCTTGGAAGGAAGGGGCGATACGGGACTGCACCATGGGCGGAGTTAAGGAGAGGAAGGGAGCGCGCACTGCGGCTTACAGGCAACGCCTGCCCAGGGATTCCAACTGGCAGGCTGAGACAGTCGCGTGCTTGCGAGTGCGTGCCTGCTAGTTGGCCCAGCGGAGAAGGAAAGCCTCTGCATCTGCAAACGCCACTGAGTCGCTGCAATGTTTGCATGCGCCTCCTGGGAGATGGCCGTGGCACGAAGGAAAATGCAAGCAGCTCCCAATTTCCAAGGTCCAGTATTCTCTATTGCTCAAGTTTAGTTCAATTCCATTGCTGTTGGGAGTTCAAAATGCTCTTTGATTATAGGTGAACTATAAATCCCAGCAGCTACAACTCCCAAATGACAAAATCAATCCCCCACAACTCCACCAGTGTTCAACTTTGGGTATATGGAGTATTTGTGCCAAATTTGGTCCAGATCCAGGGTTGTTTGGGTTCAGAGTGCTCTCCAAATGTAGGTGAACTACTGTACATCTCCCCTAAATCACTGTGGATTCCTCCCAAACCCCTCCAGCATTTTCTGTTGGTCATGGGGGTTCTGTGTGCCAAGTTTGGTCCAGGTCTGTCATTCATGGGGTCTCGGCTGTGGAAGTCAGAGCTGAATTGGTCAAAGGTACTGCAAATCCCATCATCCGTTGTCCATACTCCCCCAAACATATTCTTTTTGTGATTAATCCCTATGCTTTAATTATGTTCAATTTGTAACAATGAAAATACATCCTGCATATTAGATATTTGCATCAGAATTTATAAGAGTAGCAAAATTATTCATGAAGTAGTGTCGCACACCGGCCAAAAACCAGGGCCCTTTAAATATTCACACAACCACGGCTGGAAATAACAGTCTATTTATTGAAGTAGACAATGTCCAAAATGATAACAGTAAACATGAAAATAGCCAAGGCAAAAAGCATTCGAGAAAATCCCTGGAAATGTTCCAAAATGCGGGGTAGACCTCCTGCTGTTAGGACCACCAGAACAGGCTGTTGCAGGTCTCCCAAATACTTTAGAGCAGGGGTGCTCACACTTTTTCAGCATGCGAGCTCCTCTTAAAGCAACCAAGTCCAAAAGATCTACCTGCCCCAGCCGCCGTGCGCTCCTGCGCGCTCCCGCCGCTGCGTGCTCTTGCCACCGCGCGTGCTCCTGCTGCTGTTTTCCACCCGCACAGCGCTTCTTCCGCCTGCGGGGCATTGCAGGAAGGAGAAAGCACGAGGCGGGGCATCCAGAGGGAGCGCTTCGCCCTGCCTGTCTCGCCGACAACGGAGGCTGCACAGCTGCTTCTGGACGAGAGAGGCCCCGCCTCGTGCTTCCTTCTCCCTGCAATGCCCCACAGGCAAAAGAAGCACCGTGAGAGCGGAAGCCAGCAGCAGGAGCGCGTGTGCACGCACAGGGTGTGCGTGCGCATGGCAGGAGCACCCCATCCGGCTGGTGAGGCCTAAAGGTCACCTGGAAGAGGGCCGAAGATCTACTACCGTGTTTCCCCGAAAGTATGACACCCCCGATTGTAAGACGTATCGGGGGTGTCAGGGGGGTCGGCTAATGTAAGCCGTACCCCGAATGTAAGCCGTACCTCATCGTCACGCCCACGCCGCCGCAACCGGCCCATCGGCCGCGGCACACCTCCGTGGCACACCTTTCTGCCAGGCCTCCAAGGAAGGGAGGGGGAAGAGAACCAGAAGCATGGCAAAGCGTGCGCTGCGTCAGAGTGACGCGTCGTCGCGTTGCCCCGCCCCTGGCTCTTTTCCCCTCCCTTCCTTTGTTCAGGAAAGGAGGGGGAAGCGAGCTGGGGGCGGGGCAAAGCGACGATGCGTCACTCTGACGCAGCGGTGCTTTGCCATGCTTCTGGCTCTCTTCCCCCTCCCTTCCTTTGTCCAGAAAGCTGCGCCGTGGCGGCGTGACGGCGGCAGCGGCAGCGTGGGCGTGGCGTGGGCGTGACGTCTTAGTTTATATAAGACGTACCCCGAAAGTAAGACGTAGGGGGGACTTTTCGGAGGGAAAAGAAAGTAAGACGCTGTCTTACTTTCGGGGAAACACGGTAGTAGCTCCCGAGCTACCTAATGAGCACCCCTGCTTTAGAGGACTTAGAGATCTGCTTGCCACCACCTCCGGACGCAAAAAGAGGGGTTCAAGACCTCAGGCTCGCCTTGGGCACCGACCGGATAGCCGGGGGAGACAGCTGAGGGAGAGTTGCCTTCGCCTCCCCCCAGAGCGACGGGCATCTCCTGCGCGGCGTCTACCAACGCTTTGACCAGCTAGCAACCCAGGTGAGGAAACTCAGAGGAGCGCTCGCGGCCCTCTACGTTACGAGACGCCAACACCGCCCAGATTCCCTTCCGACACACGACGGTGCTGCCTGCACCACTGGGATGGGTCTGCTGTGGCTTGGAGAACGGGCTGGGGACCTGAGGCGCCCTGCCCTGTGGACCCCAGTGGTGGTAGCGCGGCACCAGCCGGCCAGGACGCTGCCCAGAAGGAGGAGACGGGGAAGACAAGGCAGCCGGGACGGATGAGGTGTGGGACATCAACGAGGACTGTGGGGCTCATCTGGTGAGCCCAGAGAGCGGTGGAGTGAGTGGCCCAGCCGCTGCCGAGGTCAGCGCGGGGGAGCCAGCGGAGGGAGCCGTGACCACGCAGGGACGGACCCAGTCACCGAGCATTAACAGCGAACCCTCACCTGCCTGCCTGCCTCCACTGACTATGGTGAGGCCTGATCCAGACCTCTATTGGACTGCCTCCCAAGTGACTAGGGCGCGGACCATCCAGGTCCCCCTGGTCCTCAGGATGTGCTGCCTTTGCTGGATGTGTCGGAGATTCTATCCTCCGCCCGTGATGTGCGCCCCCGCCGCCACAGCATGGCTTGGAGGGGGAGGCCGTTGGTCATGGTCCGACCAAAGATGGCGACCGTCCTTGAGGAAGCTGACCTGGGCCGGATGTCGCCTTCCTCAGAGGAGCACGGATCTGGAAATGACCTGTGGCGGAAAAGGTGGAGACGGAAGAGGAGGGGACGTCGGGGCCTGGCTTCCATCCCCCCCCCCCACAGAACACTGACGCGGCGCGGCACTCTGCCGTGACCGTGGAGCCTCTGGGGTCATTAAATCACCCACAGATCCACAAGTGAGGAAGGAGCCCAGATCACCCTATTCAAAGTCCCAGAGACTGCCTCACACTAGGACATTCTGGAACATCAAGTTCAAGCGACAGCGGCCGCGCTTTAAGCCCAGGACTGAAGCTGCCCCAGCAAGCCGAAGCTCCACCGGCTCTAAGCCATGGCGAGGAGGGAGGGATGCCCCCCTCCCCACGGCGAATGACCTCCGAGGCGACCTGCTAAGATCTCTTAAGCTGCCTCCTTTTGACGGCTGGCCTGAAGCTGTCACTTGAGTGTTCAGAGATTGTTTTCCCTAATTCCCCCCCTTGTCCCCCTTCTCTTTCCCTCCCCTAACTGTTTGTGATTTTGTGTTATTGTTTCTCTCAATTCTTGTAAACTGCTCCGAGCCTTCAGGAAGCTTGAGGGGAAAAAAAGCCTCAGGCTAATTAAGTTGTAAGGTCTCTGAATATAAATCCGCTAAGAAGCAACAGAACTTAAAACAAGGATAGTCCCAAGAAAGGCAAGCTCAAAGTTCTGTCATGAATGACCAAAAAATCCTGGATTCATCGCTGAGCCTGGAACCCCAGGTCTCAGCGGTGGCCGGGGGAGCTTTTGCACAGTTAAGACTCGTGCGCCAGCTGCGCCCGTACCTTGGGAAGTCTGATCTGGCTACGGTCGTCCACGCTCTGGTCACATCCCGAATAGATTACTGCAACGCGCTCACGTGGGGCTGCCTTTGAAGACAGTTCGGAAATTACAACTAGTCCAGCGGGCGGCAGCCAGATTGCTAACGGGAGCTACATACAGGGAGCATACCACCCCCCTGTTGTGTCAGCTCCACTGGCTGCCTGTCCACTTCCGAGCTCAATTCAAAGTGCTGGTTTTGACCTTTAAAGCTCTATACGGTTCTGGCCCAGCTTACTTGTCCGAACGCATCAGCCGCTATGCCCCACCTCATAATCTAAGATCATCCAGGGAGGCCCTGCTCTCGCTCCCGCCTACGTCTCAGATGAGGCTGGTGGGGACGAGGGATAGGGCCTTCTCGGTGGTGGCTCCACGCCTGTGGAATGCGCTTCCTATTGATGTACGATCCACCACATCCCTCCTGGCCTTCAGGAAAAAGTAAAATCCTGGCTGTGGGACCAGGCATTCGTACACCAGCACAAGGCAGCATTTTAGATTGGTTTGTAATGAAAGTGGGTGATTATGGCCAATGTTTTTATGGACTGAACATTGTTTTAATCCAGAGTGAATGTGTATGGTGCTAATGTAGTTGTATTTTAATGTATTTTTAATGTATTTTTAATTGTTGAAATGTTTTGGGGTTTATATTGTTATTATGTGGGCATCGAATTGTGCCGTACTGTAAGCCGCTCTGAGTCCCCCCTCGGGGGTTGAGAAGAGCGGGGTAAAATCCCGAAATAAATAAATAAATAAATAAATAAATAAAATCATGAAATCAGGAGTTCATGGAACTGCTTGCAGTAGAATCGAAAGTTGACCAGGATCTGAATCTCAACCTTTACGGGGCTAATGACAAGATCTCCACACTCTAACCTTTCCCTCCCTTTTCCCTGGGAAAGCAACAGCTGCGGCTAGAATCAGCAAGCCAGGTGTCTCAATTCCCGCCCACTGGACTCTCAGAAAAACTAAATTCCCTTAACTGCTTTTCCAGAGTTTCATCACCATGGCCCTGCACTGAAAATCACACAGATCCCTGCACACCACCACAACCCAGGCCCAGATTACCCATAAGGCCACCCTAGGCCATGGCCTAAGGCGGCAGCTTTGGCGGGACAGCGGATCCGGACCCCCCCCCCAAATTTATTTTTATTTTTTTAAAAATTTCATCCCATCTTCAGGTGCTTGCTTCTGTGCCTGCGCACTGAAGAGCAAGGCTGAAGGAGCCGGGGGAAGTCCCACCGCCCCTAGGGCTTCTGACGTGGCTTCCCCCGCCACCTCCTTACTCGTGCGGGCGGACGCCGCTCCTTCCTTCAGTGACGGGAGCAGGGGCGCCTGTGCGAGTGAGGCAATGGCGGGGGAAGCCCTTATTTATTTATTTATTTCCAGTGTTTATACCCCGCTACTTCTCAACCCCCGAGGGGGGACTCAGTGCGGCCTAACAGACGGCAACAATTCGATGCCACACAATACATAGTAAACAACAGTTAAAATTAAAATACATTAAAATACACCTAGAATTCAATACATTAAAATACAGTTAATATTAAAAACATCATATACATTCATCACCATTAAAACAATGTTCCATCCAAAGTCCTAGATCTTAACCACCAATTTGCCAACTGACCAGTCTAAAGTGCCGTGTCGTGCTAGGGTGCAAACGCTTGGTCCCAAAGCCAGATTTCACTCTTTTTCTGAATGTTAGGAGGGATGAAGCTGATCGAATATCAATAGGAGTGTTCCACACACGGGGCCACCACCGAGAAGGCCCTCCCTCTCGTCCCCGCGAACCGCATTTGAGAGGTTGGCGGAGCGAGAGCAGGCCCCGGATGATCTTAAATTACGAGGTGGGACATAGAGGCCGATGCGTTCGGACAAGTAAGCTGGGCCAGAACCGTATAGAGCTTTAAAGGTCAAAACCAGCACTTTGAATTGAGCTCGGAATTGGACAGGCAGCCAATGGAGCTGACACAACATGTAGCTCCGGTTAGTAATCTGGCTGCCGCCCGTTGGACTAGTTGTAGCTTCCGAACTGTCTTCAAAGGCAGCCCCACGGAGAGTGCGTTGCAGTAATCTATTCGGGATGTGACCAGAGCGTGGACGACCGTAGCCAGATCAGACTTCCCAAGGTACGGGCGCAGCTGGCGCACGAGTCTTAACTGTGCAAAAGCTCTCCCGGCCACCGCCGAGACCTGGGGTTCCAGGCTCAGCGATGAGTCCAGGATCACTACCAGGCTGCGAACCTGCGTCTTCAGGGGGAGTGTAACCCCATCCAACACAGGCTGTAACCCTATGCCCTGTTCGGCCTTTCGACTGACCAGGAGGACCTCTGTCTTGTCTGGATTAAGTTTCAATTTGCTAGCCCTCATCCAGTCCTTTAAATATTCACACAACCACAGCTGGAAATATTGAAGTAAACAATGTCCAAAATAATAACAGTAAACATGAAAATAGCCAAGGCAAAAAGCATTCGAGAAAATCCCAGGAATTGTTCCAAAAGCCACGTCAGACGCCCTAGGGGCGGGATTTCCCTCAGCTCCTTTTCCCTCACGCCGGCTCCACCCCTCCTCCCTTCAGTGAAGGGTTAGGGAGGAGTGAAGGGAGGAGTGGCGCCCGCCCGCGCAAGGGAGAAGGAGCCGGGGGGAAGCTTGCCACCCCTAGGGCGACTGACATGGCTTCCCCTGCCGCCGCCTCGCTCACGAGCGAGGAGGCGGCGGGAGAAGCCACGTCAGTCGCCCTAGGGGCGGGACTTCCCCCGGCTCCTTTTCCCTCGTGCCGGCTCCGCCCCTGCAAGAGGCCCCGCCCCCCTCAAGCGGCGACATTTAGAGAGTGTGGCCTAGGGCGCCACAAAAGATTAATCCGGGCCTGCCACAACCCACAACACCCTCGGGGGTTGAGAAGAGCAGGGTAGAAATGTTGGAAATAATAAATAATAATAAATAACCCCTGAAGCCACAGACCCAACAAGTAGCAACGAAAATATTGATGGGGTCACCACAACATGAGGAACCTTATTTAGGGTTCACGGCATTAGAAAGGTTGAGAACCACTGCATTAATACATATATATTTCTGTTTAATTACTGTTACATTTTTTTTAAAAAAATTAATTTCTAGGGGGACGGTGAGTAAACATTTTTCTGGAAAGGGGGCAGTAGGCCAAAAAAGTTTGGGAACCACTGCTCTACTCAGGCCCGGATTAGAGGACTGTGCCGCCCAAGGCCGCCTGTCTAAATGCCGCCCCCGGGGGCGGGGCCGGCAAGAAGGAGAAGGGCGACTCACCCTAGGGCGACTCACGCGGCTTCCCCCGCTGCCGCCGCGCTCGCACCGGAAGGAGTGGCGCCCACCCACGCGAAGGAAGGAGTGGCGCCCACCCACGCGAGCGGGGCGGCGGCGGGGGGGAAGCCGTTACGCCCCTAGGGGCGGCGGGACTTCCCCTCACCCCTTCCTTCAGGCCCGGAAATGCCACCCCCCAAAATCTGCCGCCCGAGGCCATGGCCTCGAGTGGCCTTATGGGTAATCCGGGCCTGCCTCTACTGGAAGGTAGAAAGTTCACAGTCTTTTTAACTGTGAAGGATGTAGAAAGCTTTT
>JARBWK010001051.1:0-21853 GCA_030556195.1 Anolis apletophallus | reverse complement strand
AGGGCCTGCAAGACCGCCCTTTTTAGATTGGCTTTTAATTAATCTGGTCTAGCCTGGCGTGTTTTATACCTGGAGTTCAATGGAATTCACAGGTCTTGTGAATTTTACTACTGAGACAATGTTTTTATGTTTATTGTATGTTGTATGTTCTTTTACTATATGCTGTATGTTATATTGTATGTTTGTGATCCGCCCCGAGCCTGCAGGGAGGAGCAGAATACAAGACTGAATAAATAAATAAATCTATATATATAATTTTGGTCAATCCGTTTAATGTCGTATATAGACAAAGAAACTATGGCTCGCAGAAGCACCAAACCTTGGCAGCCTACTGGACCATTACACTCGCTACAGACAACGCCACAAAAACCGACCATACGTTCCTCGCAACACCCCCAAAACGGACCCCAAAAATCTGGCCACCAAATTCCCACCCCGGCCTCTCCGCTGCCAGTGCGACTCCCACCCGCCAGGCCTGCCCGGGAAGCGGCCCCGCAGCCCAGGAGGAGGCGCCTCCCTTCCTCCTCCTCAGCCCCTCCTTCTCCGCCTCCTCCGTCCACCTCCGCCTCCCTGAACAGGAACAGCGTTGGGGGCGGCAGGGAGAGAGAGAGAGAGAGAGAGAGAGAGAGAGAGAAAGACAGAGAAAGAGAGAAAGAGAGAGAAAGAAAGAGAGAGAGAGAGAGAGAGAGAGAGAGAGAGAGCAGCACCCGCCAGACCTGCCCGGGAAGCGGCCCCGAGGCCCAGGAGAGGCGCCTCCCTTCCTCCTCCTCAGCCCTCCTTCTCCGCCTCCTCCTTCCACCTCCGCCTCCCGAACAGGAACAGCGTTGGGGTGGCGGAGGGAGTGAGAGAGAAAGAAAGAGAGAGAGAGAGAAAGAGAGAGAGAGAGAGAGAGAAAGAGAGAGAGAGAGAGAGAAAGAAAGAAAGAGAAAGAAAGAGAGAGAAAGAGAGAGAGAAAGAAAGAGAGAGACAGAAAGAGAGAGATAGAGAGAAGCACCATGGCCTGAAAGAGAGACAGAGGGAGGGAAAGAAGGCAGGTTGCAAGCCAGGCCCACCCAGGCACCCACTCGAGGGATCCTGAGGTCAAGACCCAGGCCCAGGAAGGCGCCTCCCTTCCCCTCTCTCCCCAGCCAAGGTGGGATCCTCACCGGGCAAAGGAGGCGGCGTTGGCTTCTGCTCTCCTTCTCCTCCTCCTTTTTCCCGGGCCTGGGAGCCGGCAAAGGTGGAGGAAAAAGGCTGGGCCCAAGCCGGGAAAGGCAGGCCTCAGGAAAGCCATGCCCTCCCCCTTGGCTCCGCCCCTCTGTGGATTCCATAGGCCCTGCCCTCTCAGTTACCTCCGTTGGCCCCGCCCCTCCGTCGGCCCCTCCCCCTCCCTTGGTTCCAGTGACCCCGCCCCTCCGTTGACTCCACCCCTAGAGAAGGAAAAGCTGTGCTGCAGAGGTTTGTTATTAACCTTCTCCAAGGCCCTTCCTACTATATAAATATTATATTTATTATGCTATGATTTATATTATTATTGTATTTATTATTATACCATTATTATTTATATTACTGTTATATTTATTGTACTATTATGTATATTACTCTTACATTTATTATACTTTTATTTATATTACTAATATCAATTATAATATTTATATTATCATTATATTTATTATACTACTATTATATTTATTGTAATATTATGTATATTACTATTATATTTATTATACTATTATTTATATTACTATTACAAAATTATAATATTATTATTTACATTACTGTTATATTTATTATACTACTATTACATTTATTGTAATATTATTTATATTACTATTATATGTATTATACTATTATTATTTATATTACTTTTTATATTTATTATATTTCTCTTACTATTATTTATATTACTGTTATATTTATTATATTTCCCTTACTATTTGTATATTTATTATACTATTATTTATACTATCATATTTATTATACTATTACTATTTATATGACTATTATATTTATTCTTTTATTTATATGACTATTATATTTCTTATATTTCTCTTACTATTATTTCTATGACTATTACATTTATTTTTATATTTCTCTTACTATTATTTATATTACTGTTACATTTATTATACTACTATTATATTTATTGTAATATTATTTATATTACTATTATATTTATTATACTATTATTATTTATATTACTATTACATAAATTATAATATTATTATTAACATTACTGTTATATTTATTATACTACTATTATATTTATTGTAATAATATTTATATCACTATTATATTTATTATACTATTATTATAGTATTATACTATAAAATTATATTTATTATATTTATAATAATATTATTTACATTATCATAAATAAAAATATTTATTTATTATTTATACTACTATTATATTTATTGTAATATTATTTATATTGCTATTCTATTTACTATACTATTATTATCTATATTACGATTATATCTATTATATTTATAATACTATTATTTACATTATCATAAATAAATAAATATTTATTTATTTATTTGCAGTATTATATTTCGCCTTCACACCCACAGGGGACTCAGGGCGAATTACAATGTACATATACATGGCAAACATTCAATATAATATATTGTATATACATATTATATTGATACTGTTATAATGCTATACAATATAATACTACTACTAATAGATCAGAGTGAAGGGCAGGGCTGGGAAGGCAGTTCCATCTTGCCTCCACCACTGTGCATATAATATAATACATTGTATATACATATAATATTGATACTATTATAATTTAATACAATATAATACTAATAATAATATATTATAATTATATATTTTGTATTACGGTATAATGTTATAGTCCAATATATATATATATATATATATATAGAGAGCTGTCATCCTAAGTAGCCTATAGACAGCAAAAACCACACAAGGCAGACACACCAAATCAGCCCACAAAACGCACATACACACAAAACCCCACAAGGTATGTTTACCACCCAAAAAAAAAAAAATTAAAATTAAACAACATGACCAAAAACACAAAAACAATTGACTACAACTTCCATAATCCCCATGCCACCCCCCACTGGCAGTTTAGAGTGTCGGAATGTTGATGGTGCTGGCCAATTAGAGGCATTATGCAAATACTCCCTCAGTTAGAATGTAGAGGCTGGGAGCCACCCCCCTCCCTCTGGCAGTTTAGAGTGTCGGACTATTGGTGGTGCTGGCCAATTAGAGGCATTATGCAAATACTCCTTCAGTTAGAATGTAGAGGCTGGGAGCCACCCCCTCTGGCAGTTTAGAGTGTCGGAATGTTGGTGGTGCAGGCCAATCAGAGGCGTTATGCAAATAATCCCACAGTGGAAACCAATCAGAAAGCTGGCACATATCCACATACATACAAACATTCACTTTGTTGTCCCAGGCCTGGGAATACAGTGGGACAGGACTACCGTACAACAAAAGGAAGATACAAATCCCAACTCATCCTGAGCGAACTGCTAAAGGTCTCTTAATGTTATCAACAAGAGGCAAAATGGCCATCTGTCAAGAGTCCTTTGATTCTGCTTTCCCACCATGTGGGTAGAAGAGGTTAGCCACAGAATATGGCACAGCAACGCGTGCACGGGTCAGCTAGTAATAAATAATAATCTGGCGTTTATATGGCAGTGTAGAAGAGGCCTAGATGTCATGGGTCATGAAGACACTTTCACCATGACATGTGCTTTTCACCGTAAGAACAGACAAGCATCTTGAGTCCTGAAGATTACCTGGAAAGGAATCCCACTTGAGCATTGCAGCACACCCAAATATCTAATGTTGCATGAAGCCAAGCCCCGCCCCGGGGAAAATTATTATTTGTTTCCTTTGTGCTCTGCCCTCTCTCCTGGCTTCAGCTCTCCCAGCAGCTGCTCCAGCTTTGAGGGGACAGTGCCAAGCCAGCATTGTGCTGGCTCTGCCACCGCTGGCTTGGCACTGTCCCCTCAAGGCTGGAGAAGCTGCTGGGAGAGGTGAAGCCGGGGGAGGGGGCGGGGCATGGCGCAGCCTGGCTCCGCCCCCTCCCCCAACTTCGGCACTCCCAGCAGTTGTGCAACACCTTAGCTGCCAAGGCTAAATGCTATTGAAATTTAGGATTGTACTTTGACACAGCTTTCTCTGCAAAATGATACTTACTGTTGTTGGACTGCATGTCAGGAGTTTTGCAGCAACATGTTTATAGTTACTTTCTGTTTCGTTGGGTGTTCATTCATACCATTGAATCATATAGAATCCTAGAGTGGGAAGTCCATAATAGAAGAGTCCATATAAAAGAAAAGTGCATCTGTGTCTTTGGGAAAACTATAAGAGATGAGTCCTTTTCGCTAATAGCCTGAGGAGAGTCCAAATACACGAAAATCCTTGGGAAACTATGTCTCCCAAACCGCTCAGGGCTTGCCCCTGTTGGCCTGTCCGCATGCAACTCTGTGCACAAAGAGTCCATGGCTTCAGGTAAAGTGAGGCTAGAAAACAGAGAGGTAGAAATGGCTTGAGGTCTTTTGATGCCAAATCCCAGCCTTTGGTGCTAGAGATGCCAGACCACATGTGCAGGAACGTTGGAACCCCCTGCTGCAGGTCAAACCAATTAGGATGCAGATGGGCTCTTTTTGGGGCTCGCCTTCACGCATAGGGCTTGTTCTCCAAACCTTTGATCATTTTAGTTGCCCTCCTCTGGACACATTCCAGTTTGTCAACATCTTCCTTCAATTGTGGTGCCCAGAATTGGACACAATGTGATTCCAGGTGTGGCCTGACCAAGGCAGAAGAGAGGGGTAGCATGACTTCCCTGGATCTAGACACTAGACTCCTGTTTATGCAGGTGAAAATCCCATTGCCTTTTTTCGCCCCTGCATTACTTTTTGGTGCATGTTTAACTTGTTGTTCTCGAGGACTCCATATACATTGAAAAATGAATGCAGTTTAACTCCACTTTGTTTTTCTTTCTTTTAAAAAAATTTTTTTTTATTGTTTTATCATTATCAACACAATATTATACAATGTCTATTTACAGCAGATTCATGTTATTCATTTCTAGGTACAATACTTCAATCTTTAGCATCTGCCATTATGTTTTTCTTATACATTTTGTATCCTCACCGCTGTGCTCCCTCCCTCCCCAAGCCATTGCTTTTACATATCATTCGTCCAAAATTTCATTTCTTCTTGTGGAGGTAACCTTCCTTCTTCCTTTTCTAACCCTTTTTCAATAAATTTTCTCCATACCTCATAAAAATCCCTTTGTTTCCATATACCTCTTTTTACTTTTAATATACATGTTAACTTGTCATTTATTGCCAGTTTCCATACTTCCTTGTACCATTCCTCTATTTGTATATTTATTTCTTTTTTCCAATTCCTTGCTATAAGCAGTCTTGCTACTGTTAATAGGTTTGTTATCGCATCTTTATCCTTTTTTTCCAATTGTATACTATTATATAATGATAATAAAGCTATACTAGGACTTCTTTCTATTTTAATATTCATTATATCTTCTATTTCTTTAAATACTTTCGCCCAAAATTTGCTTACATATTTACATTGCCACCACATATGTATGTATGTTCCTGTTTCTTGGCATCCTCTCCAACAGTTTTTCGAGTAGTTTTTATTTATATTTGCCATTCTTACTGGTGTAAGGTACCATTTCCATATTAATTTATAATAATTTTCTTTAATCCTTATTGATAAATTTTTAAGATGTCTTTGTCTCCACAATTGTTGCCACTCTGTTTCCTTTATTTTTATCCCTAAGTCTTCTTCCCAGACCTCCTTAAGGGTGTTATTTTTGTTTTTCCTTCCTTTATTTCAATTATTATCTTATATATTTTACTAGTTATTCCTTTCAAGTTTTCGTGCTCTTCTACATCCCTCCCATTTTGTATTATTTGTTCAAATTGGTTAACCTTACTTCCTTTTTATTGTTTTTTAGCCAATTTTTAAACCATTGTTCTAATTGTATACAATGGAACCATGTCAATTTTATTTCTCTAAATTCTTCCATAATCATTTCCTTCTTCGTTCCTACTTTTATCCAATCCTCATTTTATCTAATTTTTTCCCCTTAACTTTTTATCCATTATTTGTTTTAAATTCTTTGGAAATTTCTTTTCCATTACAATTGGGGTTATTACTGATCCATCCGTTATTAACATTCCATACTTCTAATATATTACTCAACATTGGATTTCTAATTTCCCTAATTTCTTTCCTCGTGAATTGTTTAAAAAATATATTCCATATTTCTTCTTCCACTTTTCCTGAGTAATTTCTTAGCCATTCTACCCCATCTTTTTTAATCCACTTTGTTTTTCATGCCATCCTGTGACCAAGTACACATTGTGGATTTGTGCCAGGGCCGGCGCGTCCATTACGCGGAGTAAGCAATCGCGTAGAGCGCCATCTGAAGGCCAGGCAGCATGGGTGCTCCACGCGGCGGGCAGTGTTCCGCCGCCCGCCAGCGTCCTACCGCTGTAACTGTCGCTGATCCGGCCGCAGGCAGCGCTCTCGGCTGCCTACTTTGGGGCTTGCCTTGCCGTCGGCGCCACTTGTGCGCATGGGCACTCCACACGGTGGGCGGCGGAACGCGGAGCGCCCATAGGCACGTGGAGCACCCATACGCACGCACACAAGCGGCAGGCAAGCCTCAAAAGCAGGCAGCCGCGGGCCACAGCGTCCTTGGGGCTGCTTGCTGCTTGTGCGCGTGCATAGTTTTTGCGCATGCGCAGTTCCTCCAAGGCCGAAGTAGCGCGCAGAAGCAACTGGCGCACGCACAAAACCTCCTCGAGGAGGACTCGAGGAGGCTCACCTCACCTACCGCGCTAGCAGCACAACGAGGCCGGGTGGAGACTGAGTCATTGCATATATTCAGGTCAGTGGAGTTTCTTTCCTCCTGAGCTTGCCTTGAAGGAACACAGGCAGAGAGAGGAAGGGGCTTTTATTATTAGTATTATTATTGATATAATATCACAAAATAATATAATATTAAAGTGGGGAGATTTGGGGTTTTTTGTTGTTATTAATATAATGAAATAACACAATATAATATAATATTAAAGTGGGGAGATTTGGGTTTTTTTGTTGTTATTAATATAATGAAATAACACAATATAATATAATATTAAAGTGGGGAGATTTGGGGTTTTTTTGTTGTTATTATTGTTTAATGATGTATGTTTTAGGGTTCTGTACATTGTATGTTTGGGCATCAAATTGCTGCCTTGTTAGCCCCTGAGAAGGGCGTGAGAAAAATGTTGCAAATAAATAAATAAATAATATCTTATACCTTTTTTTTTTATCAAGCGATTTTGGGGGGGCAAAATAATGTTCGCTACCATTTAAAATTACCTTCATCCGCCCCTGATTTCTGCTTTCTTCTCGGTTTGGGGTGCTGTGTAGATGGGGCCTTAGAGGGCTGCTCATGGCTTAGTGTAGCTCAGGCGTGGGCAAACTTTGGCCCTCTGGATGTATTGGACTTCAACTCCCGCAATTCCTATTAGTCAGTAGGCTGTTAGGAATTATGGGAGATAAAGTCCAAAACACCTGGAGGGCCAAAGTTTGTCCATGCCTGGCCCAGCTGATGGTCTTAAAGAAATAGAAGGGCAGAGATGGATTCTGTGCAGTTATTGATAACAAATAGATTTCACATTCATACTCATAGCAATGGCCCTGTATTGGGTTCCCGTCACTGACGGGAAATGTAGTCAGGTGTGGAAATAAATCAAGTGTTCAGCTTGATTGGGCCCAAATTGTTATCAAATCCATGGCCAAGTAGAGAATTTAATCCAGTTCTCTCTGGTCTAAACAATATTACCAGCTGGAAAATAGTTTTTTCACATACCTTTAAGAGCAGTGTGATGGGAAGAAATGTGTAAATAGAACTTTTCTTACAATGGAGATGCAGCTATTTCTGGTGACTACACACAAAAGGGGGAAAGAAATTGTCAACAGAAACTCGTATCCTAGAGAAAGAAATAATAGTCTTTCCCTTGAGTTTGTACCCTTTTGTGTGTAGATACGTAGTGGGGAGTAGTTATACTATTGTTGTAATTTCTGGTGACTATACATCAAGGTGTCATAAGAGTCAGCTGAGAAGTTGGGAAGCTTAGTTTTCTTTCCAGCTATTGTATCTACCGCCACAGAGGCAATTAGAATGGGGGAAGCAAAATGTCGGGCAGCGGAAAAAAATTGAGTAGGCAAGTTTTACTCTAGACTAAAAAGAAGGTGACACTTGAGTAGGGTCATTTTAAATTGTAAGCGAACATTATTTTGCCCCCCAACCAATCACTGAAAAATAAAAGGTAGAATATTATTCACATGTTCGGGGGCGCATCCGGCTGCCGGGCGCTCCTCTTTGGTCTCCGGCTTTGTGGAGGGTGCACATGCACACCGGGCATGCATGTGCAGAGCCAGCTGGTTCCATGCAGGCGCATTTGGTGTGGCGCGGATGGGCCACCTTCCATGGGGCCGGAGACTGAGGAGGAGGGTTTGGCGGTCGAGGCCAGAGGTTCCACCTCCGGCTGCCGTGCGCTCCTCCTCGGCCTCGTGGAGCCGCTGCGGGCGGCTCTGGCCTGCTCGTGCCACACCGGGTGTGCATGCGCGGAGCCAACTGGTTCTGCACGGGAGCATTTGGTGCGGTGCGGGCGGACTGCCTTCCACTGGGCCGGAGACTGAGGAGGAGGGTTTGGCGGTCGAGGACCTCTGCCTGCCAGGCGCTCCTCCTCGGTCTCCAGCCTTGTGGAGCCACTGCGGGTGGCTCTGGCCTGCTCGTGCCACACCAGATGCGCATGCGCAGAACCAGCTGGTTCCACGCATGCGCATTTGGTGCAGCGTGGGTGGGCCGCCTTCCACGGGGCTGGAGACTGAGAAGGGGAGTTTGGCGGGCGGATGTGCCCCTGAATATGGTAATGTAAGATCCAGAACTGCACTTGAGTAGAAGTCAAAAACGTTGTTTCTGTGCCAGAAACTTCATGAAATGTGTGGAGGGCACATTTTCTCTGGCCAGGACAAAGTTGTACCCCCCACCCCACCCTACTCAAAGTTGTACATCTTTTCACAAGAAGAGCAATCAGGAACAGCCATGTATAACCCAGGAACATCACCCTATTGTTTGATGTCACAAGTACACAACCAAACCTGTCTGGACAAATGGCCAGTCAGCCAGGCTCTATGAAGTGTCAATAATGACCAAGTTCTGTTCCTAGCTTGAAAGTGTGTGTTCCCGTTTGATCGTGCAGTGCTAACTTGGGCAGAAGAGGTCCTACCCGGTAAAGTTTGTGTGGCAGATACTTCATGAAACTTCATGAAATGTCTGAAGGGCACATCTTCTCTGGCCAGGACAAAGAGTGATTTGCATATCCAAATCTTCGCATCTCCGAAGTTTCCAGCAGAAGTTCCGTGGTGGCTATCTCGGGAGCCTCTAAATTTTGCAGCAAAGCACCAAGTTTGGACAATGGATGGAGAAATTGTGACCATCCTTTATTGCCATTATGTTCACAGGCTGTGCTATCATAACTTGGACATATTCATGAGGATATATATTTATAGTCAGGAGCAAGAATACATTATTCAAGACCCAACTTTTCAGCCTGGCCATGGGAGCCCCGGTGGCGCAATGGATTAAATCCTTGTGCCAGCAGGACTGCTGACCGGAAGGTTGGCGGTGAAAATCCAGAGAGCGGAAGTGAGCTCCTGTCTGTCAACTCCAGCATCTCATTCAGAGACATGAGGGAAGCCTCCCATAAGATGGTAAAACAGCCGGGCATCCCCTGGGCAACGTCCTTACAGACAGCTAATTATCTCGCACCAGAAGCAACTTGCTTTCTCAAGTTGCTCCTGACACACACAAAAAGCCTGGCCATGCCCGAACTGAAGGGTTTCTGAGGCGCTCAAGATCAGAGCATTTGCCGCCTGATATATTCGTAGGATACTTACCTTGTGAAACGCAATTGACTTGCACTTGATGTTGGAAATGGATCTACCCATTTGGATGTTGCTTATGGATTAACCCACATGGATAATTCAATGTACGGAGGAGACTCCTAATATCAAAATACAGTTTATGACAGAGGGCCTTGACAAAGACCTCCCACAGGTCCCACAGGTTGAAACGAGAGAGGGACCTTATACGATTGTTTTCCTCGTTGGCAGGAGTGGACCCGGACGAATATTGGAACCTGTATTGTTACGCCTTGGTGGTACCACACATGCATAAGCTCGTAGAAGACCATCCGTTTTGGAACACATATGAACTCATTTAAGAGGGACTTTTTGTGGACTGCATCTATGCACTGTGATTTATGAACTTACCTTTATGTTTGGACTGTTACATTACGATGCATCTGCATACCCTTGGAATATAATATAATTTGTTTATGATAAACCTTTGAGGTTTCTGTGTTCTTTACGGACTACCCAGGACTCTCTACACTCCGTCTGTGAGTTTATATATTATTTTTATTCACTAGGGATATGTTTGGGCAGCCATCATCAACTGTAACGAGGATGGTGGAGTTATGATAATAATGCAAGACCATATTCATTCATCCTCTTTGCTGTCCTGATAGCAATATAAAGGTAGAAAACGTAATTTTACATTTCAAAGGCTATGCTGACTGGGGGATTCTGGGTACCATGACTGAAAAAAAAGGAACATTTCCACATTCTGACTATTTAAGGGCAACGTTTTTGTTTTGATTTTTTTAAAACTAGATTGAGGTTTCTAAATTTAAAACCGACTGTTGAGCAATGTATGCATTTCTGAAGACAATGATTCATAGGCAGATAAATGGAATAGACATTTAGTCTTGGTGAGTGGACTCGAAAATTCCTTCTGGCTCTGAGGAAATTACTGGTTTTTCGGTCTTCACTTTGAGGCCCCTCCCAACAGGGCCGTAGCCAGGATTTTGATTCGGGGCTGAGTTTGGTTCAGGGGGGGGGCTGAGACTGGGTGGAAGAGGGTCTACCCTAGCAAACGTTTTGTATTGTTATCCCAATAACCCCATTAATGTGGGATATAATGAGCATGGTGATCAGATCATGATATGAATAAACATAACAGTTTAAATAATGTACCAGTAAGGCCTTTTCGCGGACCACCCTGAGAATGTAGGGGGCTGAAGCCCCTTACCCCCTTGGCTACATGCCTGCCTCCCAATGAGGAGGATAGCTAGTTGTAGGACCCTATGATGGGTTGTTGAGGCTGCAGGGAAGCTTTTATTGGACTGGCGCCTGCAACTTTGACTCTGCTTTCACTGAGTGCGGTTGATCAACCTTTTAGATGACAAGGGCAACCCCGTACTTCCATTTGAACACATCATAAAAATAACAAAGCTTTTATTGCCCTGGACTGTCTGGGAAGGGAGACCCTTCTGGCTGCCTTCCTGAGTCAACTACACCAATCCCATCTAGAGGGATGAAGAAAGACCCAGCCCTCTCTGCTTTGAAGGTGGATGACTCTGCCCAGACGCTTTTTGTGTGACTCCTGGAATCTGCTCTCTACGTACACAATGATTCTCTGCTCCTACAGTACGGTGATTCATTGCCTCGACCGCTAGGGTGACCACCTAGGAATCCTGTAATAAAGGGCCGAGGGATGAAAGAGAAAGTCTATATTTGGACACACACTTACGGCAGGGGGGAATTCCCTGCGTGTCAATGGAAGAAACCCATGAGAGGTTAAAGGTCCTGTGTGTGCAAGCAAGGTCAGAAAATCATAGGAAGATGCCGAATGCTGACTCAGATCACTGGTCCTCTTGTCTGTTTACACAAGTGGTGGGCAATTTGGACTCCTCTAGATCCCTCCAAATGTCCTAATTTGGTACAGATTGTCCCAATTAATCCTCTAGTATAAACAAACACATGGTACTGACTGGCAAATGTTACTAACAAACAGACAAAGTGCAAATTCTATGCAAAATATACTCTGTATTCTATAGGTGAGGGCTAAAAGCCTGGTGCAATATAATGTGAATCAATATATAATGCGAATCAATATAACTCAATAGCATTGTTACATATACAAAAGTGGGTCACTGTTACATACTGCTACTGGAGGAATACAAGGAGCAAGGTGTGAGAGCGGGTAGAGGATATAGTTCGGTAGCGTTCTCAAGAGTAATTCCCGGGAAATAAAGTCCGAATTGGAGCATAGACCACAGTCTATTGATGCACTGGTCCCTCAAAAGCACATCTAGGGGGAGGGGGTGCACGACTGGGAAAGGGGAACAACCGCTCTGGAGATGCCAATCCAAATGAAGTTCCCAAGCTTTTGGCGATATCAACTCCGGTATGGCAATCCAGTGCTCCCGTAGGAGGAGGCAAGCAAACCCAAATTAGCTTGGAGGTGGCTGAAGCCCAAGGGTGGAAGGACGCGGAGGGCCGCAACGGTCAATCTGCAAGGCCCGATCCGTTTCGCTAGAGCTTTCTCAAGTGGCAATACAATCAATAAAGCAAATGCTCAAGCTTCACAGGTGTACAATTTCAAATTAAGTGTGTCCGAAGGTCCACAGGATGTGCTATGCGGTATTACACCCTTAATTTGAAATTGTATTGCCGCTTGAGAAAGCCCTAGCGAAACGGATCAGCCACCTCCAAACTAATTCGGGTTTGCTTGCCTCCTCCAGTAGCGGTATGTAACAGCGACCCGCTTTCGTATATGTAACAATGCTATTGAGTTATATTGATTCACATTATATATTGATTCGCATTATATTGCACCAGGCTTTTAGCCCTCACCAATTAATCCTCTGTCAATCTACTTTTTCAGCTACTTCGAAAATGTCCCAGTTTCTCTCTCTTCCTCCCACTTTCCCCCCTTTTCCTAAGCGTATGTCCATTACTGCAAACTGAGGATTTCATTGCATCATCATCATCATCATTATTATTGTTATTATTATTGAGGCAAACCAGAATAGCCACTGGACCATCAGCTTTAATAATAATAAAAAAAAACAGTGGGCAGTACCGTAGTTACAAGCCAAAACAAAACCTAAACAGGTAAACAGTAACAGTATTAAGCTCTATTACATTAATCAGGTATTATAGCCATATAATTATAGTTATATTCTTAATCAGAACCACACAATTTAGGAAGATAGATCAGAGTTCAATCATAGTGTATTATACACAGTAAATCGAAACAGCACATATATTAACGGGGAACAATCTCCAAAACCTTGCAAACATATAAATAAGTACATCAATGATGGTCCCAACAGTCCTCAATGGAAAAATAAACCATAAAGAAGTTCTCAAGGTTCATATATCAAAGTCAAAATGTCTCTCGATGGAAAACAATATCGCAACTCCTTGAAAGGAAAAAAACCGCAACTTGATGGTTCAAACTGCAACAAGGTTGCCGACGGCTCTAGCAATTCTCCGACATCAGCTGAATCGGGCCGTTTCGTATTCACTTCCTCAGGGCATGGAAAATGGTGATATATAGGCATCCTTACATATCCATGTTCATTAATGATTTTCATTCATTCACTGAGGGGATCGCCAATCCTTCCAGACGGAAAGATCCATCAGCTTTAATGACAGTCCTTATGGCACGACCCCATGTACATTCCCCTTGTCAGTCAGGTTTCCCACCCACCTCCCATGATTTTCCTTTCCCTAGCCTTTGTCTGTGTGGATCATAATAAATTGTGGCAAGTTCTTGGTGGTATGGGGATACCAAGTCACCTTGTCTGTCTCCTGAATAATCTGTATAATGACCAAGTAGCAACAGTAAGAACAGACCACAAAACAACAGACTGGTTCAAGATTGGGAAAGGCATACAGCAGGGCTGTATAATCTCACCCAACCTATTCAACTTGTATGCAGAACACATCATGCGATTTGGGGGGTGATGAATCCAAGGATGGAGTTAACATTAACAACCTTAGTTGTGCAGATGATATCACTTTGATGGCTGAAAGCAAGGAGGAGCCAAGGAGCCTTCTAACCAAGGTGAAAGAAGAAAGTGCAAAAGCTGGATTATTAAAAAACCAAGATAATGGCAACCAAACTGATTGATAACTGGCAAATAGAGGGAGAAAACGTGGAGGCAGTGACAGACTTTGTATTTCTAGGTGTAAAGATGACCGCAGACGCATACAGGAAATCAGAAGACGTTTCCTTCTTGAGAGGAGAGCAATGACCAATCTCAATACAATAGTGAAGAGTAGAGACATCACACTGGCAATGAAGATCAGCATAGTTAAAGCAATGGTATTCCCCATAGTAACCTATGAATGTGAGAGCTGGACCCTAAGGAAGGCTGAGCGAAGAGAGAATGACATTTTTGAACTTTGGTTTTGGAGGAAAATCCTGTGAGTACCTTGGACCATCAGTCCATACTCCAGGAAATAAAGCCCAACTGCTCATTGGAGGGAAGGATATGAGAGGCAAAGATGAAGTACTTTGGCCATAATAAGAAAGCAGGAAAGCTTGGAGAAGACAATGACGCTGTGGGAAATGGAAGGAAAAAGGAAGAGGAGCTGACCAAGAGCGAGATGGATGGATGTTATCCTTGAAGTAACTGACTCGACCTTGAAATGAAGGTCAACAGAAAGTCCATTGTGGGCTGGTCCATGAGGTCACGAAGAGAGTCGGAAGCGACTGAAGGAATAAACACACACAGCTATTAAAGGGTAAAACCCATTAAAACTTCCAATCTCACAATATTCCTGTCATCTACCTTGTCAAAAATGGTCCCCTCTTTTTTCTGTGTTGGCATGCCAGCAATAAAGTGATGAAAGAAGGTGAGATTTTCCTTTTCTCTATACTCTCTCATTTTCACAGTCTGGCTGTTTTTGTTTTCTTTTATACTAGCTTAGGTATCCAGCAGTGCCAATGTTCACTATTTGGTAAGGAGAAAAAATAGAAATAGTCACTGTTGGGCTTTGGATGCTATGAATGAATCCATTAGAAAATGCATAGATAGGTGGGTAAACTACAACTCCCATCCTTCTCTGTCATTGCCCCCCAAACCCTGCCAATACTTAAAGTTGGTCGTGGTGGGTATGTGTGCCAGGTTTGGTCCAGATCCATCATTGGTGAGGTTCACAGTGACTTAAAGCAATGGTATCCCCTGTAGAAACCTATGGATGGACCATAGGTTACTACAGAGAACTAGACCATAAGGAAGGCTGCGCGAAGGAAGATAGACATTTTTGAACTGTGGTGCTGAAGGAAAATTCTGAGAGTGCCTTGCATCGCAAGAAGATCCAACCAGTCCATCCTCCAGGAAATAAAGCCCAACTGCTCACTGGATGGAAGGATATTAGAGGCAAAGATGAAATCCTTTGGCCACATAATAAGAAAACAGGAAAGCTTGGAGAAGACAATGATGCTGTGGAAAATGGAAGGAAAAAGGAAGAGGGGCCGACCAAGGGCAAGATGGATGGATGGTATCCTTGAAGGGACTGGTTTGACCTTTAAGGAGGTGGGGGTGGCGACGACCGACAGGAAGCTCTGGTGTGGGCTGGTCCATGAGATCACAAAGAGTCGGAAGCAACTGAACGAATAAACAACAACATATGGAAGAACAATATACTTCCCATCATACTCTTTACTTGTCTCCCCCAACCCCATCAGTATTCAGAATTGGTCATGGTGGTTATGTGTGCCAAGTTTCGTCCAGATGCACTTTGCATATGGAAGAATTAGGTTTTCCATAATCTTCTGCAATTGCCCCCGCCCCAAACCCACCAGTACTTAAAGTTGTTGTTGTTAGATAACCGCTCCGAGCCTTCGGAGAGTGGCGGTATACAAGTTGAAATAATAAATAAATAATTTATTTTATTTTTATTTTTTAAAAAAGTCTTTATTCAAATTTCACAGATATAAATTTTACAATGAAATAAAAGAATAGAAAAGACAAATAATCATGTGGTTACATGTATTTAAGGGTATATAGAAACATAAATAAATAAATAAATATGTGGGCCAAATTTGGGCCAAATCCATTGTCAGTTGGGTTCACAGTGCTCTCTGGATGTGGGTGAACTATAACTCCCAACATCCAAGGTCATCTCCCTCCAAAACCCACCAGTATTCAAAGTTGGTCATGGTGCTTTGGCCTAGAACTTTCCCTACTTCTATAACTTGATGCTTATAATGCAAGAGTGGGCAACCTTGGCCTTTCAGGTGTTCCCATAATCTCTTGTCTTTTACTATGTTGGCAAGGGCTGATAAAGGTGGTGGATAACCACAGCTTGCTAACTGTTTGAAAATTAGATGAGTTGGTTTGATCCCAGAATCTTCTCCTGTTATGCTCTTATCACTGAGCTATGCTTCTCCTTTAAACCAGGAAAGGGAGTCTGTTTTTGGAGAACCAACATGCTTGGAATGGAGGATCATGACATGGAGCCGGGTCTTCTGTGAAACATCTCCATAGTTGTTGTACTTGTTGTGTGCCTTCATGTCATTTCTGAGTTATGGTGACCATAAGATTAAGCTCTCATGGAGTTTATTGGTAAGATACCTGTATATCTAAGAGGGCTTTGTTTGGAGAGAATATGGTCCCATCTACACTGCATATTGAACTGGATTACATGGTAGTGTAGACTCCTATAATCCAATTAAATGCAGTTCAAATAGCATTACAAGCTAGTGTAGATGGAGCCTCAGACTTGCATAGGGCTACCAAATGGGTTTCCATAGCTAAGTGGCAATTTGGGCTCTGGTCTCCAAAGTCCTAGTCCAATACTACATCACACTGATTCTCGCAACACTAAAGTTACACCACTGTTTTTCAACCTTTTTTGAGCACACCACCAACCAAAATCCAGAGAGCACTGTGGACTCAAACTATGTTGGATCAGGACCAAACTTGGCATGAATACTCAATACGCCCAAATGTGAACACTGGTGGAGTTTGGGGAAAGTAGACCTTGACATTTGGGAGTTACAGTTTCTGGGATCTATAGTTAAAATCCATTGTTGCAAGAGTTCAGGATGCTCTTTGAGTGTGTGTTATTAAAGAGCATCCTGAACTCTTGCAACAATGGAATTGAACCAAACTTGGCATATTGAACTCTCATTACTCAATATGCCCAAATGTGAACACAGAGGGGATTGGGGGAAAATAGACCTTGACATTTGGGAGTTACAGTTTCTGGGATTTATAGTTAACACACAACCAAAGAGCATCCTGAACTCTTGCAACAATGGAATTGAACCAAACTTGGCATATTGAACTCTCATTACCAACAGAAAGTACTGTAAGGATTTGCTTGGGAATTGACCTTGAGTTTGGAAGTTGTAGTTCACCTACGCCCAGAGAGGACTGTGGACTCAAACAATGTTATGTTATGTTGTTGTTTGTTTTCTATCCACAATCACAATGTTGGAAGGAGGCTCACCACTTTTAAGGTCCCTAAAACAGGCATGGGAAAACTTCGGCCCTCTGGGTGCTTTGGACTTCAACTCCTACCATTCCTAACAGCCTGAGGCCCTTTCCTGCTTAAATGGCTGAGGGGGGAGGGGGAGGAAAAGGGCCTGAGGATGCTAGGAATGGTGGGAGTTGGAGTCCAAAACACCTGGAAGGTCCAAGTTTTCCCATGCCAGCTTTCGACAGAGACCTCTTTCTCCCCTTTCCCCTTCGCGCTCTTTCTTCTCCCTCCTGCCGAACACTTACTTTTTCTTTTCCACTCGGGCTCCCTTCTTCCCAGCCTCGCTCTGCTCGCTTTGCCTTGCTTCGCTCATGCTGCCGCTTCTGCCGCCATTTTGATCCGAGGGGGCAGTATGAGTGTGTTCAGGAGGGGAGGGGGAGGGAGGAAGATGTGGGGCGAGTCTGCGCTGTAGCGCCCGCACGGGTCACATCTTCCTCCCTCCCCTCCTGAATACGTGAGCAGAGCGAGGCTGGGAAGAAGGGAGCCCGAGTGGAGAAGAAAAAGTGTTCGGCAGGAGGTGGAAGAAAAGGTATTGGAGGTTCCAATTTCCCACGGCACACCTGGTGCTCTCTCACGGCACACTAGTGTACCGTGGCACACTGGTTGGGAAACACTGAGTTACACAATGTGTTTCTCTGTAAGATTTACATTTTGTACTCTTCTCTGTTTTAAGAACAACACTACCAAACTCCTGCTTTATAGTGTTTTAAAACGGGGACAGCTCAATTCACTTTTGCTTTGCTCTGCTTATTTCGTATACCTCATTCTGGTGCTCTGATTAACACACAAAACTAATCGCATTTCTTTTGTTATTGGGTGCTTCTAGAAAAAAATGGTATGCTTTTAACGGAATCTATTTAATATCTTATGTAGTTCATTCATAAGCCTCAAAACTTTCCATCCAAAGGTCGGTTATACATATTTTAGTGACTATTCACACACACAAAGTAGTTCACCCATAATTTCTGAGATGTGAGATATTGGAGAGTCACAGAGATTGTGCAAGGGGCATCCATGAAATCCAAAAACAAGAACACCGAAACCAGGTATGGACAACCAACTAGCACATTTCAGTTATTAATGTGCCAATATGCGAGAGATGCAAGATTACGTGCACCCAGAAACATTCCTAACAGATGAACTAATCTGATGGAAAAGCACAGTCCAACGATCAACCGATTTGTAACATGGTACAGAGGAAATGATGGTCTAATTATTACCCTAAAGGGACCAGATCCTATCTAATGTTGAAATCTAAGCAGGGTTAACCCTAATTAGCATTTGGAAGGGAGACCACCAATAAATCTGTAGGCTATATTTCAGATTAAGTAATGGGCAAAACCACCTCTGTCTATTTCCAACTTATAAAATTCACGGGGTCACCATACATTGCCCTAGTATTTGTTGGTCATCTCCCATCCATGTGCTGACCAAAGCTGAAACTGCTTATTTTCCAAGATCAGACATAATTCTGGTATCTTTAGGTATTTGGCCTTCCTTACACTACAAAAGGGACCACGGTGGCACAGCAGGGTTAAACTGCTAGAGAATTTGCTGACTGGAAGGTCAGCGGTTTGAATCTGCAGGACAGGTTGAGCTCCTATTGTTAGCCCCAGCTTCTGCTGACCTAGTAGTTCGAAAACATGCACATGTGAGTAAATCAATAGGTACCACTTCGTGGGAAGGTAACAATGCTTTGTGCAGTCATGCTGACCACATGACCTAGGAGGCGTCTGTGGACAACACCAGCTCTTCATCTTAGAAATGGAGATGATCACCACCCCTCAGAGTTGGACTTGATTAGATTTAATGTCAAGAGGAAACCTTTATCTTTACCTAAACTACAAATCTCAGGACAGAACTATGACTATTAAAGCAGGATCATAGCCCTATAATTATGACCTTGTGAAATCCCAGGTTTCAGCAGAGCATTTATTTATTACTAGCTGAGGACCCGGCGGTGTCCGGGTTATTTGAGGAAGGCATTGTGTGCCAAGGTTGGTTCCTATTAGATGTGTATGTGGCTTGCAGTGGTCTCAGGAAGTTAGTGAAGGTACTGCAAGTCCCATTGGCCATGGTCCATCCCCCCCAACAGCACCAGGATGTAGAGTGGGTCATGGGGGCTCTTAGTGCCACGTTTGGTGTTGATCATTCATTGGATGAGGGTCGAGTAGTCTCAGAAGGTGAATGAAGGTACTTCAAGTCCCGTCATCCATGGTCCATCCCCCTCCAAACAGCACCAGGATGTAGAGTGGGTCAGCCAACTGTCTCTGTGAGGAGCAGTTTAAAGCAGACTACTTGCAAATAAGAAAATAAGGAGCACTGGTAAGTTCCTGCAAATTTGTTGTTTAGCTTCTAGTATTAGCTGCTAGTAGGTATTTTTACAACATAAACCTGTAACAAGTAAAAAAAAGAAAAGAAAAGAAATATCCAAAGACTTGTAAAAAAGTTAATCAAGACCAAAACAAACAGTAAATCTACAAAAAGGGAAAAAAAGTCTAATTATCTAGAATAAAGGAGTCAAATTATAAAAACATATTAACAAGAAATGGAGGTAGTCAGCCAGCAGTGGAGGGGGCTTACCAGTGTTTTGCATTGAGTGTCACATGTATGACTATCTGCCTGCTGGGCAGAAGTCTTGGGTGTACCGCTCTGCAGTGAGCTCCTGGCTCTCAGGAACGTGTTCTTTCCCTTGAAGCCAAGGTAGCAGACCTGGAGAAGCACAGAGAGGAAGTGAGGCAGGAGAAGGATAGGTTGCTTACCTGTAACCGTGTTTCTCCGAGTGTATGGTCTGTGAAATTCACACAAATGGGTTTACTCCCGCGCATGCATAGAATCCCGACATACTAGCTAAAACTAAAGATTTACATAGGCCCTCCCACTCCCCCGCCTCCTCATCCCCACTGCAGCTACCTAGTCAGTCCTTTACCGCCAGACAGTGGCAGGAAGCTAGGCATGACATCAGAGGGAGGGGATTGGGTTTTTTGTGAATTTCACAGACCATACACTCGAGAAACACGGTTACAGGTAAGCAACCTATCCTTCTCCTTCGTGTGTAAGGTCTGTGAAATTCACACAAATGGGTGACTTAACAAGCTTATGTACCTTGGAGGTGGGTCATGCCACACAGGAAAACAGAACAGCTCTGCCGAAGGATGCATCCTTCCTCGCGAGGACGTCGAGCTTGTAATGAGCTGCAAACGTTGATGGGGTCACCCATGTAGCAGCCTTGCAGATTTGGTCAACAGAAACACCCCGCATAAACGCCTGGGATGTAGAAACAGCCCTTGTAGAATGGGCTTTAATGCCAACGGGCAATTCTCTATGAGCTAACTGATAAGCCAGTCGGATTGCCAGGACTATCCAAGAGGCTAAACGTTGAGAGGAAATGGGAAGTCCCAGGGAATCTTCCCTATATTTAAGAAATAACTTGGGAGATTTCCTATGGGGGGCTGTCCTATGCAGGTAAAAGGACAAGGCCCTCTTAACGTCAAGGGAATGAAGGGCAACCTCCAGGGGAGATGAAGGTTTGGGAAAAAAGGTAGGGAGGACAATGTCCTCAGTCATATGGAAGGGAGAGACAACTTTGGGAAGAAAGGTGACATCCGTCCGGAGGACCACCTTGTCCTCATGGAACCGAATAAATGGAGGATCGGACCGGCGCCGTGATTTCACTGGCTCTCCCTGGCCGAGGTAATGGCCACAAGGAAGGCAGTCTTCCAAGAGAGATGGGAAACATGGCAAGTTGCCATAGGCTCAAAGGGAGGCTTGGACAGTTGTGAGAGGACTAGTTCCAAACTCCAAGACGGAGGTGGAGGGGAGACGGGAGGGAAAGATTTCTTATAACCTTGCAAAAACATGCCCACCAAGGGGTCGCTAAACAGAGACGGGAGGCCAAACTTCTTCCTGTACCAGGACAGGGATGCCAAATAGCATTTAACGGAGGAGAGGGTAAAGCCCTTAGTGGAGAGGTGGACCAGGAAGTCTAAAATAACAGAAATGGGAGCTGACTGTGGCGAGTGGCCCAACGGCTGAACAAATTCGCGGAACTTGTTCCACTTATATGTATAGGCCTTTTTAGTGGAGACCTTCTGGGCTGCCTGAATTATCAGGCGGACAGGGTCGGAGAGGTGGGACAGGGCCTGATCCTCCACGCTGTGAGGTGGAGAGATGGAAGGTCCGGGTGCAGGACAAGGCCCCTCTGAATGGAGAGGAGATCGGGGTCCAGTGGCAGACGGAGAAAATCCCCGTGAGAGGCCTGGAGAAGGGGCGTGAACCATGGCTGACGAGGCCACCAAGGGGCCACTAGAATACAGTCCGAGTTGTCGGACAGCAACTTTGCTACCACCCTGGAGAGAAGTGGAAGTGGGGGGAATGCGTACAGGAGACCTGGAGACCAATGGTATAGGAATGCGTCTCCTAGACAGTCTGGGGATGCGTGAGG
>JARBWK010001050.1:0-21858 GCA_030556195.1 Anolis apletophallus | reverse complement strand
AGGCCATGGCCTCGGGCGGCAGGTTTTTGGGGCCAGGGGATTCGACCCTCTGAAAACATTTTTTTTTAAAAAACCCGCCCCCTCGCAGCGCTTTCCCCCCCGCCCTCTCCCGAGAGAGTCATCATACCTCGGGAGAGGGTGGGAGGAGAGCGCTGTGAGGGGGCGGGGAGGAGGGAATGGCGCCCTCCCTTTGCCTGGCCCGCCCCCTTGCAAAGGAAGGAGGCAGCGAGGAGGAGGAAGAGAAGCTTCGCCCCGCCGGCGGGCATGCATGCATGCACACGCATGCCTGTCAGCGGGCTTCCCTTCCTCCTTCTCCTCCTGGCCGCCTCCTTCCTTTGCAAGGGGGCGGCCCAGGTGGCCAGGAGGAGGGCGGGACTTCCCTTCATCCTCCTTGCGCCTTCCTTTCGGTCGCGGGAGGAGGAGGAGGACTGAAGCCGCGCGGCACTGCTCGTGGGGCTTCGTCCGCCGCCGCCTCCCTCCCTCCTGCGACCGAAAAGGAAGGCGCGAGGTGGATGGAAGGCGCGGCTTCCGTCTACCTCCTCGGGCCCTCCTTCCGGTCGTGGGAGGAGGAGGCGACGGAAGTCGCATGGCCGGGGATGCTAATCCGGGCCTGCCCCAGAACCAAGCCCAGAAGCCAAATCAACACTCCCATTCTCTTCAGGAACATCAACATAAACATCATCCCCATTCCCATCATGAATATCAACATGAACATCAGACACATTCACAGGCTGAACAGGTTGACATACAACAGCGAGCTGGAAAGTGGGAAAAAGGGCTGGGGATAGTGAGGATTGGGGAAGCAAGGGGGGAACTAGAAAAGTGGGGAAAAACTGAGGTGGGAAGTGAGGAAGTTGGAAGGATTGAGGAGAGGAAGATGTGTGGTCTTCCTCCCTTCTCGGCACAGTATCCCAGCTGGGTTGCTGTGCCAAGAGGGGAGGAGAGGAATGCGCATGAGAGGAGGAGGAGAAAGAGCACGGCCTCAGCTTGCTTCTAAGCACAGCAAAACAGCTGGGTTGCTGTGCAGAGAGGTGAGGGTTCAGGCAGGAAGGTGAGGTTTCTGGTGGGAAGGACTGAGGAGAGGAAGGCACGTGGCCTCTCCTCCCCTCTCAGCACAGCGACCCAGGAGAAGTGAGGTTTCTTTCAGCCCAGTAATATGCTAAAAGAATACTGTTATTACCACAGAACGAAAATAAATGCGAACCTAGCAAGAACACAAGATCTATTTTTCAAAATGTATATTTAAACATTGATAGTAAGAACACAGTAACGACCATATATAACACAATGATAGTGTCTATTATCCAAATGATCACAATTGTTGCATAACTCAAAAGTCCATAATATCATAAAGTATAGTCACACGACTGCAAAATCATCAAAGGTGGAGCCAAATCATATGCGGTAGAAGCCGGGTTGACGGAAGTCGCCAGGTTCCCGCTCCGTTTCGCGCTAATGAGCGCTTTCTCAAAACCCAATGGTCAAGGTAGGCGTTTTAAGGCATCCACATGTCTGAAGTAAATGTATAGAAAGGTTCAGGTAATAAGAAGTGGTCTAGTCCAACACAAGAATTACATTTGATACAAAATAATAAGCAATGATACATACCAATCATGATACATACATATCCAGGCACGGGCCACACTCGTTGAGTGAGGCACCGTGCTTACATTACACACAGTATTTAACAGTAATACATAATTGAACACACCAGTAGAGGGGAGTAATCCATAGTAAAAAGGAGCAATTCATTTAATTGATTAATGAGGAGATTGAGAGACCTTCGTTTAATCCGCGAGGGTGCTCTGTGCAGAGGAAAGAAATCCAACGGGTTTCAGCCCGAATTAAAGCGATATGTAGATCAGAATGTGAACCAGTAGTAACTTTCTCAACACAAGAGAATTTTAAATCTTCCGGGCGATGCTTACATTCAAAACAATGATTATACAAAACAGAATCACGTTTCCCCTGTCTTACAAGATTTATGCTCAGAAATTCGCAGGCGGAAGGACCTTTGGTCTGGCCAATGTAAACAAAGGGGCGGGGACAACAACATTGGAGGCGTAGATTAGTCCAGAAGTATTACAGGTTGCGAAACATCTTATGGTGGCCTGGGTGTTGGCATGTATGTTCCTAATGATACGATCCCGGTTGATATTGTTGCACGAACTACAGTGGCCACAACCCTGTGAGCCTGGAGTCAAGGCACTGGTTAATGGAGGAGGGCCGAATGTTGAATGAATAAGCAAGTCCTTGATATTATGCGTACGCTTGTGAGCAATTAAGGGTGTTTTTTTCATGAACTGGGATGTCTGACACTAAATCCCAATGTTGGAAAACAATCTTACGTAAACGATTACAATGGGGGGTTAAGGTGAGGGGCCAAACCACTCTGTCTAATACAGGTTTAGGACGGGGGTGAAGTAAAGATGTCCTGGGGATATTATTTGCTTTCCCTTGGGCCTTGATTAAGGCGCGTTTAGGATAACCCCGCTGAGATAGATCAGTCATTAAGGAGGCCGAAGCCCTATTGTAATCAGTTGGAAAGGAACAATTTCTTTCAAACGTAACAATTGAGAAAAGGAGGTTGTCCTTTAACGCAAAGGTATGAAAAAACTCGAATAGTGGAGAAAAGAATTCTGGCTGAAGGTTTCTTGTAAGTTTTGACTTTCAATGTGTTATCTTTTCTAAATACTGATACATCTAGAAAATCAACCGAGTAGAATCGGCACATACTGTGAAGTGTATGTTCTCGTGCCAGGAATTAATCCACGCAGTGAAATCAGTAATGTTAGTGTCCTTATTAACGACGGCAAAGACGTCATCAATAAAGCGATGATACATCTTAATGCGCATTGCCATGGGATTTGTAGTGCCTATATGCTGTGATTCCAAGTTATTCATAAAGATGTTGGCTACGCTGGGCCCTAGAGGTGACCCCATAGATACTCCGGATTTCTGGAGGTAATAAGTGCCATCAAAGGCAAAATAATTGAGTTCAAATACACAATCAAGTAAATCAATGAGGAATTCAGTAGGAGGCATTGGATTAGGCCGTGCGTCCCATAGGTCATGAATAATAGTTCTCACCTCCTCCAAAGGAACAAAATTATATAGAGCTGTCACGTCTGCTGAAATTAACATGTCCCCCTCCTCAAGAGGAAAATTTTCAACTTTATTTATGAAGTCAGTTGTGTCCCGTAAAAAAGCGGCCCCAGAGGAAGCTTATTGCTTTAAATGCGAATCGAGGTAACAAGCCATAGGAAAGATCATGGAGTCTGAGCCAGAAATTATAGGCCGCACTCAGCCTACTTGATTGGCCTATCCTTGATGTTCCTTGTTATGCATTATTAGATCTTCACAAACAGCGACGCCCCTGATGAAGCGTCTTTAAGACGCGAAAACGGCAAAAAGCCTTGGCGCCTTGGAGTTAAGTCGGCCGTTTGGCATTGTCCCGGCTCTCCTCGATTTTGGGATCCGCGCTGCTAATCCCAGCGCCCCGTAGCACGTCAGTCGCTGCCGCAAATCGCTATTTGCTTTCTGGCTTCACCTCCGGCTCACGCCGCCCAGCTCGCCCCCCTCTTTGTTTTGGAACTCAGCTCGCACCTTCGGCTGGCTCCTGGCCGCGGCTTTTTTCCTCGCCGCCCGGCTCCACGGCGAACCCCTCCCCGCATCGTTTCCTCTCCTGGACTGCCTCCATGACCAACGGAGGTTTGCCTATCACCTTCCTCACTGCAATTTAGACTCTGTTATTGTTTTGTGATACCATTTGATGTTATAATTTGTTCATGTGAGAGAGGAGGGAGCGCTTTCGCCTTTAACATTGCTTTGTATACCTATGTATTTCTATATGCATTGACTGCCAATTGATTGATGCCAATACAGTGATATTGATTGTATCAAGCCTATATTCTCTGCTACTCATATTCTATCCTAGAGGGTTCATTACCCGCGAGCTTGTCCTATTGTCCTGATACACTGTTGTTTCCCCAGCTTTCCATAAGCACCCCCCTCCCCTTTTGGTTGTTTCATTGTATTGATAGACCTGCCTCAGGCCTATTGGGGTTATGGCAACTTCGGCTGCCTTCAATGCTTTTGACGAAACAGAAAGAAGTGATATCATACAGAACTATGGCCTCTTTAACACAGAGGAAGGAGTAGCTCAATCAGTAGACACAGGCACTGCAGACATTATTAGAGACCTTACCAACAAAGAAGAGAGACTAATCAGAGTGAAACTGAATGCTGATACTTTAGCAGAGTATGTCAGGCAAGGACTCATTCCCAGGGGACTGAGAATGACAACAGCTCCTGGTAATTATGAAGATGATGACCAGTTTGTCACCAAGTGGGAAGCAATATTATCTAAATGTTCTGTTGATCTCTTAACACTTTTGATCCAGAGAGCTTCTGAAGAGATTCAAACTCTTCATTCAGACATAACCTCTATCAAATCCCAGTCTGGACAAGCACTCACCAGTGTTGATCTTGATAATATAAAAAAGAAATGTGATACTCTATATCAAGACCTCAGGTCTAGGAAAATAAAGAAGTTCAGAAGGGATGAGATAGATTATCAAAAACACAAAATTTATAACTGGCATTACAAATCCTTTTACCACTCCATCCCCAGATCTGGGAGATTTTCTAATGAGTCCCTCTATTCCAACTCCTCCAACAGATCCGATGAGGAAGATAGCAACCCTCAATTTGACCCACCACAGGATACTAGACCCAAACAGAATTACAACCTACGAGACAGGGACAATAGAGGCAGGGGCAATAGGGGCTCCAGAGGTTCGAAAAATGTAAATTTTCGTGGGGCCGGGAGAAACCCCAAGAAAACCTAGTGGTTAATCTATCGGATTATAATTTTGATGATTTTGAAATCAAAACATTAAATAAAGGTCTTTCTTTTGTTGGGACACCACATTGCTCTGAGTCCATCATTCGCCATGATCTAGCCCATTTATTTAGAAGCATTCGATTGAAGGAACATTTTTCCTCCATCATAGAGGCACCCAATCAGATACCTCAGAATTCATTCTACATTAAGAGTTCTTTTACACCTCCATCCACCCCTACCACACGCACTTTTGAGCAAACCATACTGCGTGAGGTTAGCAAGCTAGATCACACCCATGATCGTGCACATCCCAATTTGTCCAGCAAGGAAATTCAGACCTTACGACGCCTAGGTAATCATCCTGATATCCTGTTCAAGCAAGCAGATAAGGGAGGGGCCATTGTGGCTTTAAATCGTCTTGACTACACAACTGAGGCCCACTCCCAATTAAACAACACTAGGCACTACAGGGCCATTCCATCGGACCCCACCACCAAATTCTCCAAAATCATTTCTACTGTAATCCATGATGCAGAAGCCATGGGATACATTAACCCCAAAACAGCCAACTTCCTCATTAAATCTGACCCTAGAATTCCACGCCTATACCTTCTCCCGAAGATTCACAAAACCAGAAGACCCCCGCCAGGGCGCCCCATTGTCTCGGGCAGTGGTGGCATCCTGGAACCCCTGTCTCAATTCCTTGACTTCCATCTACAACCCTTTGCTTCCAAATCCCCATCGTTTATCAAAGACACAACAGATTTACTAAAAAGATTTCGGATCTGCATATCGGACCCAATGACATTCTCATCACAGCCGATGTGGAGTCTTTGTATACGAATGTACCCACAACTGAGGCTAGAACAGTAATTATAGACTTACTCGACACCAGACCTACTCCACATCAGCCCCCCACACATTTTTTAGCTGAAATCTACGATTGTATTGTTGATTACAATTATTTTCAGTTTGAGGACACTTTCTTCTTGCAATGCGGAGGCATTTCAATGGGGGCCACGGTAGCTCCCTCATTGGCAAACATTTTTATGAACCATTTAGAAGACCAAAATCTCTATTCCACCAACACCCATAACATACGGCCCCAAATTCTAAAATACTGGAGGTACATTGATGATGTACTGATCCTGGCCCAACCCACTACCAATATTCAGACATTAAAAACCTGGCTTAACTCGTGGCATCCCCACATTAAATTCTCATTGACCACCAGTACACAATCAGTCAATTTCCTTGATCTCACCATCTTCAAGGAAAACAACAGATTATGCACTAAAATATACCATAAACCTACAGACCGTAACAATCTTCTCCACTATGATAGTTTCCATTCCCATTCCTTAAAAAATAGTCTGCCCTATTCACAGTTTATTCGCATTAAAAGGAATTCCTCACACACACATCAATACGAACAAGACGCCCTACACCTGATTGACAAACTGCAGGCCAGGGGATATCCCACCAAAGTCCTTTACACTGCTAAACACAAGTCAGATCTCAAAGATCGCCACCAACTGCTTGCCCCAACAGATAAACAACCCATGACCAAACTTATTTGGCCCCTCACATTGAGCCCACATTCTGATCAAATTGCCAAAATAGTGAGAAAATTCTGGCCCATGATTGCTGCAATACCAGGCCTTGACCAACCACCTATGGTTGCCAAGAAACGTTCTGCCAACATTAAAGATCTCCTGGTACATACCAACCACTCCGTCAGAACCATGACATTTGCCAGCAACCCTGGCACCAAACCTTGTGCACACTGTGGCATTTGTGCCCAGATCAATACGTCCACCAGCATTACCAATAGAACCAATGGTAGGACACTCCAACTGAGGGACGAAATCACCTGTGCCCATGCTGGCATCATTTATTGCCTTGAATGCCCATGTGGGCTCCACTATGTGGGCCAAAGTTCTAGAAATCTTAGGACTAGAATGTATGAACACAAATCTAAAATTAGGTGTTTATCACAAGATTCCACCCTTTACAGTCATTTTTTCAAAATGAAGCATTCGCCTGACAGCTTTAAGGTGTATGGGCTCCAAAGGGTTAATCCACCTCCACATTGCAACCTCAGTCATTCATTGCTCAAGGCTGAGAAGAAATGGGCCCTCCTGTTAACAAGCGAAACTCCCTGCGGCCTTAATGACTCCCTTTCTTTACAACAACTGCTATTGTAACTATCCACACCTGTGTTGTACTCTATATATGCTCTTGACTTCTATTGCCCTTTGCTGCACTCAGCCTACTTGATTGGCCTATCCTTGATGTTCCTTGTTATGCATTATTAGGTATGTACAATCCTGTTCATTGCTTTACTTATATTGTGCTTATTTTGTATCCATGCTTTAGCCAGCACCAAGATGTTGTTACCTTTATTGCATTGTTTTAGATCTTCACAAACAGCGACGCGCCCTGATGAAGCGTCTTTAAGACGCGAAAACGGCAAAAAAAAGCCTTGGCGCCTTGGAGTTAAGTCGGCCGTTTGGCATTGTCCCGGCTCTCCCTCGATTTTGGGATCCGCGCTGCTAATCCCAGCGCCCCGTAGCACGACAGTCGCTGCCGCAAATCGCTATTTGCTTTCTGGCTTCACCTCCGGCTCACGCCGCCCAGCTCGCCCCCCTCTTTGTTTTGGAACTCAGCTCGCACCTTCGGCTGGCTCCTGGCCGCGGCTTTTTTCCTCGCCGCCCGGCTCCACGGCGAACCCCTCCCCGCATCGTTTCCTCTCCTGGACTGCCTCCATGACCAACGGAGGTTTGCCTATCACCTTCCTCACTGCAATTTAGACTCTGTAATTGTTTTGTGATACCATTTGATGTTATAATTTGTTCATGTGAGAGAGGAGGGAGCGCTTTCGCCTTTAACATTGCTTTGTATACCTATGTATTTCTATATGCATTGACTGCCAATTGATTGATGCCAATACAGTGATATTGATTGTATCAAGCCTATATTCTCTGCTACTCATATTCTATCCTAGAGGGTTCATTACCCGCGAGCTTGTCCTATTGTCCTGATACACTGTTGTTGTTTCCACTGTAGTTCGTGCAACAATATCAACCGGGATCGTATCATTAGGAACATACATGCCAACACCCAGGCCACCATAAGATGTTTCGCAACCTGTAATACTTCTGGACTAATCTACGCCCTCCAATGTTGTTGTCCCCGCCCCTTTGTTTACATTGGCCAGACCAAAAGGTCCTTCCGCCTGCGAATTTCTGAGCATAAATCTTGTGTAAGACAGGGGAAACGTGATTCTGTTTTGTATAATCATTGTTTTGAATGTAAGCATCGCCCGGAAGATTTAAAATTCTCTTGTGTTGAGAAAGTTACTACTGGTTCACATTCTGATCTACATATCGCTTTAATTCGGGCTGAAACCCGTTGGATTTCTTTCCTCTGCACAGAGCACTCTCGCGGATTAAACGAAGGTCTCTCAATCTCCTCATTAATCAATTAAATGAATTGCTCCTTTTTACTATGGATTACTCCCCTCTACTGGTGTGTTCAATTATGTATTACTGTTAAATACTGTGTGTAATGTAAGCACGGTGCCTCACTCAACGAGTGTGGCCCGTGCCTGGATGCATGTATCATGATTGGTATGTATCATTGCTTATTATTTTGTATCAAATGTAATTCTTGTGTTGGACTAGACCACTTGTTATTACCTGAACCTTTCTATACATTTACTTCAGATATGTGGATGCCTTAAAACGCCTACCTTGACCATTGGGTTTTGAGAAAGCGCTCATTAGCGCGAAACGGAGCGGGAACCCGGCGACTTCCGTCAACCCGGCTTCTACCGCATATGATTTGGCTCCACCTTTGATGATTTTGCAGTCGTGTGACTATACTTTATGATGTTATGGCCTTTTGAGTTATGCAACAATTGTGATCATTTGGATAATAGACACTATCATTGTGTTATATATGGTCGTTACTGTGTTCTTACTATCAATGTTTAAATATACATTTTGAAAAATAGAACTTGTGTTCTTGCTAGGTTCGCATTTATTTTCGTTTCTTTCAGCCCCACACCTTCCTGCCAGGACCCTCACTTGAGAACAAGCTGAGCGAGGCTTTTTCAACTTTCCTGACAGATACACCAACTGGGGTATTTTGCTATACAAATATAGGATACACTGAAATTGCCACATTTGTGAATTTATCCATGTGGATAAATAATCCCTTAATTAGATTACTGCACACTTTCTCTATATTAGCCTCTGCGCTAATAACCAAATCAGGCTGTTTATGACCCAATAGGTAAATTCAAATTCAGCAAACCTGACTATGACAGATTAGTAAAAAGGCTTTTATATTGCTTTCTCCCCTGTACTTAGATCTACACTAAATCAATGTATTATTTTGCATTATTTATTATAGTCTGACTTGTTCGGTTATAGTTGCAAAAATACCCCCAACCATTTCAGTTTATCACCAGTACCACCTGTGGCACTATGGTAGAGTAACTCAAGAATAATGTCAGTATTCTGAAGTAGAACATCTTATAGGTATACCAAATGGGGAAAGAGGAAATCAGGATAATCCTGAGACTGAAAGTACAAGATATGTGCAAAATGCAATGGCAACTTTTTTTTTTTTCTTAGAAAGGCATTTTAAAACTGTACTGTGAGAACATAGAAATTTATCTCTTAGACTCAGACCACTGGAATGGTTAAGCTGTCTTTAATTTGAGAGTGGACTAGGAGGTTTGTGACTGCAAAAACAAATCTTCCCAGGTAGCCACACACATTGTTCTTGCCACAGGGGATGTCCTCTGCACCTAACTGTGTAAGTCCAACACAGATCTATGTATTCATTTAGCATCTCAAAAAAGATATGTGTTGTACTAAGAATTTAATTCTCTTCATAGAAATCCAGTAGTTTGTCATGAGGCACCTATTGGCATTTTCAGTTAAATGTAATGAAACCGAAAAATACCAGACTTCTAGCACCTCAGAGACTGAATATATTATGAGATTTAGACCTCAATTTGTCAGATATGTGTAGTGCAATTTTCATTTGGTAGGGATAGACACTCAGTTGTGACTGATAATTCCCAAGTCAGTGGTTTGATGAATCTTCTTTGACTTTTCAGCAGGCAAATCCTTATGTGGACCTCTATTCTACTAGGAAGGTTTATTTATTTATTTAAAACTTTTACATCGTGATCTTCTCCACCTCCAATCCACTTCTGTAGATGGACTCAGACCGGCTCAAATGAAATAGTTGAGATACCTTTCATAAATTCATTGAGCATTTCCTTTGGCTCATGACACCTTTGGCTTGCTAACAATTATGTCCCCATCTACACTACCATACAATACAGTTTCTGATCCCAGAGTGTCTGTTTTGAACTGGATTATATGGCAGTGTAGATTTATATAATCCACTTCAAATCAAAAAATCTGGAATCAGATACTGAATTATATGGCAGTGTAGATCCAGCCATAGGTAGATAAGAGCATATGACCTGGAAATTTAGAGCAGTCCTATAAACTGTTTTGGACTTTATCTTCCAGAAACCCTAGCAATCTTGATCAACAGTAAGCAATTCTAGGAGTTGAAATCCAAAACACATTGAAGACCAAATTTCGAGAAACACTGACCTAGGATGTTGTCACTTAAGCCCCTACTACACTGCTATATACAATCCAGATTATCTGCTTTTAACTGGATGTGTAGACTCATATAATATAGTTCAAACCAGATAATGTGGATTATCTGCTTTTGTAATTGGGATTATATGGCAGTATAGAAGGGGCCTAAGTGACAACACCCTAGATCAGTGTTTCTCGAAATTTGGTCTTTGAGATGTTTTGGATTTCAGCTCCTAGAATTGCTTACTGTTGGAGATCCATAATACATTTGTATGCAGAAAGTTCCAAGTTGAATTCATGGCAGCTTCAGAAGGCAAGGGGTAGAAATCACTGCCTGAAAGCCCAAGTAGCTGCTTCTATAGCCACTGTGGACAACATTACATATGAATGGAACAATGATCTTACTTGGTATAAAACATCCTCTTGTGTTTATTTCCCAAATTGTTCATCCCTTCCATAGATCCACTTAATCAAGAATTACTTGCTAATATTAACGATCTTCCAGGGCCAAATGAAAGACATATGATGATCCCTGAGAAGGTCAGGTTTAGTGGTTGAAATGGAATGAGTTTGCAATAAGCAGCTGTGAACCACATTCTTGTCCTGGCAGTTAGGATAAGCAAGGCATTTTTTCCTTCATCCCCCAAAATCAGAAGTGAAATCTACTACATGAGTTCCAAGGTTTATGTGTATTTGTTTGGCGGTGGTGTTGCCAAAACCACTGTGAACTATTCAAAGTGGTTTTAATTTAACAGGGCAAACAACTCCTTGCTTGATTTATCAAAATCTAAACCAAGTTATAAATAATATTTATTATTATAATAGACAAGCCAGTTAGCATGTTGTTGTTGTTTTCATCTTATTTATACTTTAATGAACTCTGAGAAAAATAATATCAAAGACTCGGATATTGCGATGTGCTTTGGTTTTAGTTTGGCAATCATAGCAAAATTGCATTTTTTCAGAGAATGCCAGAAACTTGTCTCATTAAAAAGAAAAATACTTTTGTGTTCCTGGCTGCTAAAGCTTTTGAGGATTTTATTCAATCTAATGTTATATAGGAGGCATATAATGTAGAGAGCAGAAAAGGGGCTCTATGTAACATTTGTTGACCTCCCAAAGCCTTTGACACTGTCAGCAGAAAAGGTCTGTGGCAGATTCTGGAACGACTAGGATGTCCCCTAAATTTCTCAAAAGGATTATCCTGCTACATGAGGGCCAGCACGGTCAAGTCAGATATGGAGATGCTCTCTCAGAGCCCTTTCTAATAACTAATGGAGTGAAGCAAGGTTGTGTTCTTCCACCAACCCTATTTACAATCTTCTTCAGCAGGATGCTCCAAAGGGCTACGGCAGATCTTGAAGAAGAAGAAGGCATATATATATGCTATCGTACTGATGGTAGATTTTTTTTTCACTTTTAAATTTTTATTGTAGATTTCATATTTTTCAACATACATTGGTACAGAAGGAAACAAGGGGTGGGGGTGGGGTAAAAGAGGAAAAAGGGGTTGTGTTGACTTCCATTCTTATTCCAGACTATTCATAGATTTCATCGAGATTTCATTATGTCACAAGAGGCTTCCCCATTGCTCTTAATTGTCCTAATCAATTACTGACAGTGGTCTTTTCTTTATCTTATTTTTTTAACATGCTCATCAATCAAAGTGCAATCTGTCTTAATAACACCTTTGCCATTATTCTGCCGTAGCCAATAGGTCAATTCGTCCATATCCTTTATTTCCATAATTTTTACTAGCCATTGCTCTTTCATGGGAAGGAGGTTCTGCTTCCATAACTTTGCAAATACTATTCTTGCCGCTGTTGTTAGAAACACAAAAAGCTTTTCTATATTGTCATTTGCGAATAATTCTTCATCTATCATTCCTAGCAAGTACAATTCTGGTCTTATCATAAACTCCACTTTAAGTATCTTTTTACATTCCTCATGTACCATTTGCCAGTATTCTTTAACCTTAGGGCATGACCACCACATGTGGAAGAAGGTACCTTCCTGGCCATTGCATTTCCAACATTTATTTCCGACATTTTTATACATTAGGCTTAGTTTCTTGGGGGTAATGTACCAGCGATGTATCATTTTTAGCCAGTTTTCCTTCAAGTCTGTTGCATATGTTATTTTCAAGTGCTTACACCAAATCCTTTCCCATTCCTTAAATTGTATCGGTCTCCCAATATTCTGTGCCCACTTAATCATTGACTGCTTGATTATATCTGTCTCGGTTGTCCAATTCAATAACATAGAGTAAGCTTTAGATATTATTTTCTTTTCAGTTTTCATTATCCTGTCCCAGGGTCCATCGGTATCACTAAATCCTTTAACCTTGTCAATGTTAAACCATTCTCTAAGTTGGAAGTAATGGAGCCATCTTACATTGTGGAATTCCCTAGAGATTTCCTCTTGTGTTTTTAGTTCGAATGTACCTTCTTTTTTCTTATTATATCCTTATACTTAGGCCACTCCGTCCATCCAAATAGTCTTCTCTGAGTAGCTTCCAAGGGTGAAAGCCATATCGGTGTCTTAGCGTACATGCGGTCTTTATATTTGTTCCAGATTTTTTTATCAATGAGGAGCGGATAAAATGGTTCCCAAAGTTCTTTTCCTTCTGAGTTCCACCGTACCAAAGGTAAGAGTGCCACCCTTTACGTAGATCAAATCCTTCCAGAGTTAGAATCTTACTTCTGTTTAACAAGGTCCAGTCTTTTATCCATGTTAATGCGCAGGCCTCATAGTACAGTTGGAGATCCGGGAGGGCAAAGCCTCCTTTCTCCTTTTGCATTATCATTACATTATAGTTAATTCTTGGTTTTTTCCCTTCCCATACAAAGCTCGTTAAGTCTTTTTCCATTTTTTAAATACCTCCATGTTTCTTATTATTGGTAAATTCTGAAAAAGGTACAACATTTTAGGTAATAAGGTCATCTTTATAGCTGCAATTCTTCCTAATAAGGAGAAATTCATTTTTTCCATTTCTCCAACTCTTCTTTTATCTTTGTCCATTGGTTTAAATAGTTGTTTTTTAACAGATGCATATTTCTTGCTGTTAGCCAGATTCCTAAGTATTTGATTTTTGATGCAATTTCGATTCCAGTCTTTTCTTGCAGTCTTAATTCGTCCTGCTTTTTTATATTCTTTGTTAAGATTTTTGTTTTCTTTTTATTCAATTTGAATCCAGCAACTTCTCCATATTCTTCCATTGTCTCCAACCATTTCATAATGTTCTTCTTAGGATCCTCCACTATACAGATCACATCATCCGCAAAGGCTCTTACTTTATACGTTTCTTTGTCAATCTTTAATCCTTGTAGTTCTTCCTTTTGCCTTATTTTCATAAGAAGGATCTCTAATGCAAAAATGAAAATCAATGGCGAGAGCGGGCATCCTTGTGTAGTCCCTTTTTCAATTTTAAATTCTTCCGTTGCAGTCCCGTTTATCCAGATTTTCGCTTTTTGCTTTTGATAAATTGCCTCGATTGCGTTCTGAAATTGGAATCCTATATCAATCTCCCTAAATAATAATTTGAAGAAGCTCCAATTCAAATTATCAAATGCTTTCTCAGCGTCAATAGAAAGCAGGGCCAATTCTTGCTGGTGATGGTCTTCATAATATTCGATTGCATCTAGAATCACTCTTACATTGTCTTTAATATTCCTATTAGGTAGGAATCCATTTTGGTCCTCACCTATCCAGTCCGTTAGAAATTCTTTAAATCTATTTGCCAAAATTGACGCAAAGATCTTATAATCCATATTCAGCAACGAAATGGGGTGATAATTCTTAATATCTTCTGGGTTTGCTCCTTCTTTATGGATCATCTCTATATCCGCAGCTCTCCACGAATCTGGTATTTCTTTCTCTTGTAGTGCCTTGTTCAGTATCACCTTTAAAATAGGTATAATTTCTTCTTGAGTTGCTTTGTAGAAACATGCAGTATAGCCGTCTGGCCCTGGCGCCTTATCATTCTTCAGATTTTTAATTGCTCTCTTAATTTCCTCCTCTGTTATGTCTTTATTAAGATTTGACCGTTGTGTCTCATTTAATTTATTCAATTTTAAATCACCTAAGTATTCTGCTATTTTTCCTTCCTCCACCTGTCCCCCCGAGTATAGTTGTTTATAGAAGTTTTTGAACTTTTGTCTTATTTGTGTGTCCTCTGTTATACCTCTATCTCCTATCTTAATTCTCACAATTTGTTGGGATTGTTTCTTCTTCCGTAATTTTCTTGCGAGCCACCTTCTAATTTTATTTGCATTTTCAAAGGAGGTCTGCTTGATATATTTAATCTGTTTAGCCATTTGTTCTATCTCCAGGTTGTGCTTTTTCCCCCTTAGTATTTCTAATTTCTTTGGTATTTTCTTATTCCCTGGGTTCCTTTTTAACTTATTTTCCAGATCCTTCAATTCCTCTTCAATTCCAGATATTTCCTGCCTCCTCTGTCTATTTCTTTTAGAATTTTGCTGGATCAGATGGCCCCTCATCACGGCTTTGTAAGCATCCCACACTTTGTAAGCATCCCACACTTTGTAAGCATCCCGTACTGATGGTAGCTTGTTCAACTTAAGCCATCTGAGGGCTCGCACTAAAACTCTAAACTATCTAGTCGGTGAGCTGCTTTTTGCTGATGATGCTACCCTTGCCGCCCATTCAGAAGCAGCCCTGCAGTGCCTAACATCCTGCTTTGCAACAGCTGCAGAGCTGTTTGGGCTGGAAGTCAGCCTGAAGAAAACGGAAGTTCTCTACCAGCCCGCACCACAGGAAGAACACCATCACCCCCACGTCAACATAGGCAAATCTGTGCCTAAGTCCATTCAGCAGTTCACCTACCTGGGAAGCATAATCTCTTCAGATGCCAAGATTGATAAAAAGATAGATCACAGATTAGCAAAGACATATAGTGCATTCGGAAGGCTTCACAAAAGAGTCTGGAGTAACAAACACCTGAGGCAAAGCACCAAAATCAGTGTGTACAGAGCTATCGTACTGTCTATTCTCCTCTATGGGTTTGAAACATGGGTCATCTATCGCCAACACCTATGACTCCTTGAACGCTTTCATCTGCGCTGTCTTCACTCAATCCTAAATGTACACTGGATTGACTATGTGACGATTGTTGCTGTCCTTGAGCAAGCAGGGATCACCAGCATTGAGGCCATGCTATTGAAAGCACAGCTGCGCTGGGCAGGGCACATCTCTAGGTTGGAGGACCACTGCCTCCCAAAGATACTACTCTATGGTGAACTCACCATGGGTCAGCGCAAGAGAGGCGCCCCAAAAAAGAGAAATAAGGACTCCCTTAAACAACACCTCAGACTCGGCCAGATTGATCACCAACAATGGTCCACCCTGGCCTTACATCTGGAGGCATGGAGATGCACTATCCATAATGCTGCGGCCTCTTTCAAGAAGACATGCCAAACAGGTCTCAAAGATAAACGACAATGCAGAAAGAACCACAACTTGGAAACAACATCACCCAAGGAGACTTTCTGCTGTGTGTCAGGACTGGGAGACCTGAGCTTAGGAGAAGTTCAGGCTCCCAACCTGCCATGAGATTGCACCGACCTTTGCCCCAGTTCTTTGGTGACCTTGGCTCCAGGTGCATAGAGACTGTGCTGAGTTAAGTGGGAGTGACGTAACTTCCAGATGTGTGCAGGGCTGCGGAGGAAAGTGAGGTAACTTCTCCGAGCCTGGACATTGGACAATTGGACTCATAACGCTGACTCATGGGGCCATGAGGTCACATCCCTTCGGACTGTGGGATATGCTGAATCACCCGGATATGGTGCAACCCTGCTTGGACATTGCATGGACAATGGGGAGGGGCTCAGGGTATATAAGGTGTGTTTGGGTGGCGGGCCGGTGCTTTTGCTTCACATGTGTCGTACCTACAATAAAATCGTGTTGGACCGTGCTACAATCTACGCGTGATCCTTACCGAGCGTTGGAGAGTCGTTACAGAAGCAAAAGCCCCTTTTCAACTATCCCAGCAATGGAGAGGTTGGCTTGGAGAGAAGAAGAATATATCGATAGATGGGATTCGGCTCCTGAGGAAGTCCGGCGTACCATGGAGTGGGATTGGACCACTCTCGACCAAGTGGGGTGCCCGGATGAGTACCGAGTGATGATGGAAGGTGCGGTTGCCCAGGAGGATGACCTTGGAGAAGCGGAGCGACTGTGGGAAGCTCAGGTGAGCTTGGAAGTGGCCCGTCGAAGGAGAGAGCGATATGACTCAGACAGGCGGAGGTCTGGAGGGATCGAGGATCGGAGGAGCTGTTCCGAAGGACTGGTCAGCTCAGGCGGATCCAGAAGTGTGTGGGACCAGGGAGACTGTGCCGAAGGACAGGCCAGTTCAGATGGAGGTCCGGAGGGCCGGAGGGATCGGTGAAGCTGTTCCGAAGGACTGGTCAGCTCAGGCGGATCCAGAAGTGCGGGGCCCCAGGGAGACTGTGCCGAAGGACAGGCCAGTTCGGATGAACCTGATGGAGTGTGGCAGTGAGACCACGGAGCCTGCATCACTCGCGGAATTGGAAGTGATGAAATGTAAGTTGGAGGCTATGGAACAGACAATGAGGAGGATGTCGCGAGCCATGTCCCGAAGAGAGCCGATGGAGTCAGTTTGGAGTGCCCCGGGAGGAGGAGACTTCACTTATTATTCATGGATGGATGGCGGATTATCAGCTGAGCGTCCTAGATCTCCTTTGGGAGTGAGGACCGTTGGTGGCCATCCAGGAGGAAGTCCGGCTCAGATGAGGCGCCCGGTGCAACAGGCTGGAATGGGAAGAGGTGTTACCAGGCTCGAGGTCCCTCAAGGGAGGGAAGTGCTGTCTCAGGAGTTTGGGGCCCGTATGAAGAAAGAACCATTACGAGTTGAGTTTGAAGGGGAAGCCTGCAAAGTAGCCTTTTTTGCCGCTGCGGTGCAAGACCATATGGAGGACTACGGTCACCTTTATCCCAGCGACAACAGCCGAGTGCGGGCCATCGGAGCGGTGTTCAAAGGAAAGGCAGCTGAATTGTATGTCCAATGCCAGGTCCTTTTGGACCCGGGTTTGAGCTCCGTGAGAGATTTTCTGCAGGCGATCCGGAATCGATTTCGGGATCCGCTGGAGAGGATTAAGGCAAAGGAGGCGCTGCGCTGCCTGACCCAGGGATCCCGGTCCGTCACTGAGTATGCCGAAGAATTTATGGGGTTGGCTGGGAAAGTTGCTGAATGGTCCCCAGCTACCCTGCTTGAGTTGTTTAAGGATGGGCTGCGGAAGGAAATCCTCGAATGGTGTCTGCATCAAGATGATCCTGGCGACGTCGATGGTTGGATCCAGTTGGCCGGCAGCGTAGAGGGGATCCTCGCCCAGGTGCAGCGGCGCCGTTTCCAGCCTGCGAGGTCCAGGGGATCCAGTCGTGGTGCAGTTGAGGGGCGATTCCGAGGAGGAGAGCCTAGACGTGGCGGTGACAACCGATCCAGTGTTACAAGGAGGCCAGCGATGGGACGAGCCCTTTGTTTTGTTTGTTCCCAACCTGGTCATTTTGCGTCCCAGTGCCGGCAGAGGCAGGTGCTGGAGCCAGTGAAGGTGGCCTCTGCTAAAGCAGCAAGTGGGGACAATGATGATAAAAAAGTGTTGGGGTGAGCTCTAATATACAATGTACCTTGGGATTGTTTAAAGGGGATGAGATTGTGGAAAGGAAAGCTTTAGTAGACTGTGGGTGTTCAGAGAACATTATGTCCCCAAAGTTGGTAGGGGATTTGGGTGGGGGGACAAAACCCTTGGAAACGCCCATAACCTTTACTCAATTGGATGGGTCTTTTATTGAGGGTGGCCCGTTCTCTGTGGGGACTAAAGATTTGAAGGGTCGGGTGGGACCCTGGGAGGGGGACATTGACTTTGTGGTGGCCCCCATTAAAGGACATGAGGTGGTGCTGGGGTTGCCATGGTTGGAGCAGGCAAACCCCAAGATCGATTGGAAAACAGGAGTTGTACAGTGTGCTCCTAGTAAAGGAGGGGAGGTTAAAAGTGAAGTACAAGGGGTGCCTGTCGAGTATTGGGATTATGCAGATGTGTTCAATCCGGTTCTGGCTCAAAGTCTCCCCCCCCCCCCCCGCAATGTACAGTGTAGCATAGAGGTCAAGGAGGGGGCTGTGTTGCCTAAGCCCAAAATCTATGCTATGACAGTGAAGGAGAAGGAAGCTTTGAGGGAGCAAATAGACGAGTATTTGAGCAAGGGGTTTATTCGGAGGTCTGAGTCTCCCATTGCGGCGCCAGTTTTGTTTCGTGAGAAGAAGGATGGTAGATTGCGGTTGTGTATTGATTATAGACTTGCCTATCTCGCATTGGCCTTTTTAGTCATCAACACGCTTGTAAAAAGCTTGGGATGAGTCCTTCCTAAAAATCTTCGTTCGCGAAGTAATGCCAAAGAGAGAATATTATATAGGAGGCATATTTGTAAAACAGCAAAAAAGCAACAACATACACTTACTTACATTGTTGAAACAACCAATAATCTGCCAGTACAGTACAACTCCATATCCATAGTGGATGAATTTCTGGATTTCATCTAGATACTTGAAACTTTGGAGAACCCAATTGAAATGAAGCAATTCTGATTCAATTAAACCATTGAGTTGCACTAGAGGACCAATAATCATCATCATCATCATCATCATCATCATCATCTTTATTTGTACCTCGCCACCATCTCCCCAACGGGGACTCGGGGTGGGTTACATGAGGCTAAGCCCAACAACACAACAATAAAGTAAAATCAAACACACAATATAAATAATTACATAAAACATAAGATAAAATACTAAAACCAATAAAAATTACAATAAAATAAAACCATTTATGACACAAAACAGTGAGCGGGCATGTACAGATTAAAAAGAAAAGCACGGGATAAAAACAGGGGGTCAGATAGCAGTGGTGTGAATTATTTGTGACCTAGAATGTGTTTTGAAAGATTATGTTTGCAAATAAATGAATAAATGAAAATTCTGGTTTCAGTTTCATAGATACAGAAACTGTATAAATAGACCAATCATCACAGAAATAACCAGCCTGTTAAAACTTTTTATTGCTCTATGCCCCTTCTACACAGCCAATAAAATTCCAGATTATCTGCTTTGAACTGAATGATATGGCACTCTAGACCAGTGGTTCTCAACCTGTGGGTCCCCAGATGTTTTGGCCTTTAACTCCCAGAAATCCTTATAGCTGGTAAACCGGCTGGGATTTCTGGGAGTTGTAGGCCAAAACACCTGGGGACCCCCAGGTTGAGAACTACTGCTCTAGACTCATATAATCCAGTTCAAAACAGAAAATGTGGATTATCCGCTTTGATACTCTGGATTAAATGGCCCAATTCTCTTTCTCTAGCCATTTCTGTATGATGGTCCCTTTTATAGCAATTTAGGCCCCTTCTACTTTCCTATAATCCAGATTATCAAAGCGGATAATCCACATTTTCTGTTTTGAACTGGATTATATGAGTCTACACTGCCATATAATCCAGTTCAAAGCAGATAATCTGGATTTTTATTGGCAGTGTAGATATCTTTTCAGACCACTCTCACTTCTTGGTTGGGCCGAGCCTTTGTTTAATTTGTAAAGCTAAAAGTTTAGTTTGTAAAGCTAAAAGTGAAAGTAAAGGATTCCCCTTGCCATTAAGTCTAGCAAAGTCTGACTCTGGGGGGTGGTGCTCATCTCAATTTCCAGGATGAAGAGCCGTCATGTTTCGTAGACATCTCCAAGGTCATGTGACCAGCATGACTACACGGAGTGCTGTTATCTTCCTGCTGGAGAGGTACCTATTGATCTACTCATATTTGTATGTTTTCAAACTGCTAAGTTGGCAGAAGCTAGGTCGAACAGCAGGAACTCACCCCACTCCCCGGATTCAAACCTTTTGGTCAGCAAGTGCAGCAGCTCAGTAGTTTAACCCACTGCAGTTTAACCCCCCCCTCTCTATATAAATATCTAACCTTAAATATTAATGTTTACAGGTATTTATATACTGGGGTGGGAGAATATAATTAGTGAGATGGGAGGGAATATAAATATAGAAAAGTACAAACATCATTACTGGCATAAACAAGCAGTTGGGCAGGAAAACAGGTATTCTAATTTAGATGAGTAGCTTATCGTGTACATTTTGATGAGATACCAGATAAGTGAACAAAATTTTGAATCATAATATTTACTTTCCATCTCTCAAGCAAATCAACTATTCCCCCTCTATCATTGCCATTGCCTTACCTTTCTCTTCCTTTGTGTCAGATTGCAACTTCTCTCACTGCTTGATGGAAGTGCCTATCCTACCATCAACCAGAGTGCAACCCCTGCCTCAGGTCTGAGATTGTGTGTGCAATGAAAGAGTGGTAAAAAGTTTAATTTGTTATTGCTGAATTTTTTTTTTTGGTTGGGGGTGGGAAATGATTAAAAGATTTTATTTTAAAATGAAAAAATAACTCAACTGTGAGGTCATACAAAATACATGTTGACTTGGATAGTCTTTTTCTGTTCTTCTTTAGGCAGGAAAATGTCCCGAGCCAGCCCTAAAGATTGAAATGTGCTACGTTTATAAAGTGAGCGAATAGGGTAAGATACTAAGCTTATCTTCCTTATATGCAATGGGATTCCAGAATAAAGAACCTCACACTATGTCCATAAGGACTTCAGAAAAAAATGTATCATCTGAAAACAGTTAGTGTTGGGCCATATTTCTAGAGTTTGGGTGTTTACTTCATCCAGCATTATGGATGGGATAGAATACTGTTTCTAGTGTGTAGATCTTAACTTGCCATGTAATGAGCCAGTCTAATGAAATGAGTTTCATTCAGACATTGTCTTTCTCATAATGCTTCAGCAAAAGATGATGAATCAAAGATTCTTTTCACAAATGTCTCACTCCAAGCTGTGGCAGATTGCTTATGAAGTTTAATTTTGTCATCATTCAGATACTATAATATATCTGTAGCCATTCCCATGGAATGAATCCTACAGGCTCATTATGAAGGCTGTACTATTGTCTCAAAATATTCCTTTTCTTGTTGAAGTGGAGCTGGGATTTGGTGCAATTTGCATGTTTATACTGCAGTAGACCCGGGTTTTGCAGGAAAGCCCTGGTCTAATGAGGTATCAAGTTAATTTGGGGACAAGGAAGGGGTTTCCTGCTTTGTCCTGAATCAATCCTCTTTTACTTGAGGCATCATTTGGATGCCTCAGGTAAAGTCCGACAGGGCCCGTATTTTGGGCCCAGTCTGGAAAGAGCCCTTACATTTGAGGATCTTGTCTAGTTTCTTCATTGCTGCCCTTCTAAATTCAAGTTTTTCTCGATTTCTTCACTCTGAAGAACGACTGATCC
>JARBWK010001049.1:15000-21862 GCA_030556195.1 Anolis apletophallus | reverse complement strand
TTTTAAGGGTGATTCTCAAGCAACCAGAAACTATCTTTATCCAACATGATCCAACATTCCCCTTGGGTAACGGTTAATTAGTCTACTGTACTTTGAAAAAGTCCTGTACCGCTTCTTCCTTCCAACGGGGACGCAGGCTGCCCTGCGAGTTGGAATCCCGGGCAGGCATTGCCGTGGAAACCACAGCGCACCTTCCTCTGGTCAACCCCGCCCAGTCCTGTCCTGCTCGTCAAAAATAAGGGACAGGGCCTGAAAATAAGGGACACAAATTTTAGGGCCAAAATAAGGGACGTCCCTTAGAATAAGGGACATATGGGAACCCTAACCAGTAGGCATGATAACAAATCGAAAAATGGCGATTCTAAAATCAAATGGGGGGATTTTTTGATTAGTATATCAAAGACTTACAAAAAATTCCCAAAAATTTCGAAATGTAACTTAAGTACTAACGAAATTCGTTAGAAATCGTATGCCAGAGCATACGCTTTCCAGATGGTTTTGGCCTACAACTCCCAGAAATCTAACAGCTGGTAAATTGGCTGGGATTTCTGGGAGTTGTAAACAAAAACTTGAATCAATCACACTGAATTCTAGATGGGACTCTCCAAATAGGAAGGAGGGAGGGAAGGAGGGAGGGAGGGAGGGTATTCTATTCTTGGAAGCAGCAAAAGAAAGGAGGAGGAGCCCCCTCGCTCCTCACTGCCTCTCTCTCCCCCTATCCCGAGGAGCGAGGGCCCAAGTTTGCCCAGGCTGGTCATATACCTACATTCTATGCACATGCAATAATACAGCAGTAATAGCAATGGGAATAAGAAGTAAAATTCAAACCGAAGTGTTCTGAGTGGTCCCTGCTTCATGCGGTGCAAACGGGCTCTTCTTTGTGAGCCCGGGGAAATTAGCCCGGGAAAGACAGCGTTTTCTGCTTGGGTGCACACACATACATATTCTTTGGGGGGTTGCTGCAGAATCTTCTCTATGAGGCCGGGATTCTGCAACAAATCCCCTCCCAGAATATATATGTGTGTGCTCCCAAGCTGGCTTTTCCGGGCTAATTTCCGTTTGCATGCATGAGCCCGTTTGCATGAGGCAGGGACCACTCAGAATACTTCGGTTTGGTATCCTCTTGTTATTGTTATTACTGCTGTATTATTGCATGTGCATGGAATTAGGTATGACCAGTTGGATTACTTATAATATTAGGCAGTGGCACTTACAGTAGCATTCATTCTATTATACATTAAGTTGGTTTCTCACCCCAATACTCTTTGATGCCTTAGATCCTGGCAGGCAGGAGAGGCAGGGAAGCCTGGAAAAATGTAAGCAGAGGATTACTCAGAGTAAATCTGCAAAGGAGGGCCCTTCATCCAAAGTGCCCTCCTTGCAGATTTACTTCTGAGTAATCCTCTCTGTTTACATTTTTCCAGGCTTCCTTCCAGCCGAGCGAAGGAGCGAGTTTAGGGCTTGCCTTGCCATAATATTGGCAAGGGAGGCGGGAGGGTGGTGAAAGAGAAGGAGGGTGCCCCCCCTTATGCCCCCTCTTACGACCTAATAACGACACTTAAGAAAATCCTGGCCCCCCGAAGTTCGAAAAAGAAAGTCCACTTCCTGGTTGGCGTTCCAGGTGCGGAAACGCTCGAAAGTAGCATTTCTTACGAATTTCTTACGAAACGAATCATTTTCATAACTTTTTTCTCATGCCTACTAACCAGGTCCCATCCCGGAAAGTCAACCCAGAAGAATACCATGGTCGATGGTATCAAAACCCGCTGAGATATCCAAGGAAACCAGCAGGGTTACACTCCCCCCTGCCCAGGAATACTTCTAAGCTTGGGATGAATCTATTGTTATAAATAAATATTAGCATAATTAGGGCTCTTTCCACTGCTGAGAAATTTGAGATTCAAGCTCCTTATTTTCCTGTATCCTGATAATATATCTAATTTTGTCATGTTGCTCTTTAAACATTGAGCTAAAGCATTAAATTTTACCTCATATTAGTTTGCAAATGTCACCGATGCCTTAAACCTACACCTGTTAATAGATTCTATAAGCTAGCTGGCACCCCGGATGTGCTAAGGAAGTTGCTGCCAATTGCTAGAGAAATAAGACTGGACACTGTGAAAGCCATCCTCCCAGTAGACTTAAATCTAGGAACAGTTTCAGGACAACCACCACTCCTCTAAATGTTCCTCCAACATCAGCAAGAATATCCCTGTGGGCAGCAAAATCAGGAAATTCCAAATTGATGCCCCCCACGAAGGTCTTTACCCAGAGGCAAACTAAGAATGTGCAACTTGGAAGTTCCTGGACAAATTTAGAAGAGGAGATGGCAGATAAAAAGACAACCTGAGAAAATGGCACAACCTCCACCTTGTGTGACTGTGGAGTAGAACAAACAATTTTGCATTTGTGTGCTTGCCCAAAATGTCCTGCCTCATGCACAGTGGAAGAACTGTATAGAGCAGTCATTTCCAAAGTGGGTGCTACCGCCCCCTTGGGGCGCTGGAGCGATCAAGGGGGGCAGTGAGGGCCTCAGGTGCATTTGGGGGGCCATGAAACAATGTAAGGGGGTGGTGGAAGCATGGCGACACCTCCCTTGTGCTCCCGCCAGCCGGCAAGGACATGAGGCGGGCGAAGGCAGCTGGCCAGCGAGCGTGAGGGACACGAAGGCAGCTTTCGCACAAGAAAGTCAGAGGGGGGGGTGCAAGATGCAACACACAATATTAGACAACAAAATTGGCAATATCAAAAGCTCATATTATTTCAAGTATATGTATACATATTTAAACAACACATTATAGCAACAGTGTACAGTAAATTGTCCGCCCGGGTAAGGGCTCCTACCCTTGAGATGGGTTATCCCTTTCGGGTTAGTTCAACACAAAGTTAGTAGGTTCATAGAACATGGTCAACACAATAAAGTCAAGGGTGGAAGTCCCGGGAATGAGATCCAAACGCCCAAAAGTATAGTAGATGGAAAGCGGAGTTAAAGTGCTGCTGCGGTTCAGTAACAAGCGGTAGCGGAGATACGGAGAAATCCGAATTAACTGTAAACCGATCAGATTCGGAAGGCCGACGAGGTAATCTCTATATGATGGCACCAACTCTCGTTTCGACCCATATCCAAAAGGGTCTTTATCAAGGCCGGATGTAAATGATTAACTCCAGGTTAATAGGTAGAGAGCGAGCATTTTCAGGGCCATAGAAGCTTCGGCCACTGGTCCAGCCGTGGAAGTATGATCTTACCTCTACTTGTTGGTTCTGGACAAACGTCACACACTTCCTGCACTTTAGTCCAGTCCATATCACTAGACACATTCTCTGACTTCCCATCCCCACTTCCCATAGATGGTTCTTCATAGTCAAACCCATCATCCCCAGAGAAAACCTCAAAGGAATTGTTATCGAGCTAGATTTGGACTAACTCCGCCAAACGCCTGCAGAGTTCAGTCCAAAGAGGGTCCGCTAAACCCTGGCGAGCCCGGAGCAACCTAAGTCCCACAACCTTCCCGTCCCCGGGGGTCAGATTATGCTCACCACGATGCAAGGTAGAAGCCACGAAATTGTTTATTCTGCTCAGCTGAGAGGATGCGACTGCAATACCCTGATTCCGCAAAGTCCGCATCATTTTACATTCAAAACATGGGTTTTTAAAGGTTACAGAGCTGTCAAACATTTGAATTTCCCGCCCGCCCCCTCCCAGCCGGCTTGTTGATGATTGGTCGGAACGCTGGAACCAGCTGATGGGCGGGACGCAGGTCGGCTCTGGGGAACCTATCAGCGCTCTTCTCCATCTGCCTGTGCTGACCAATCAGATGCCTCTCACCAAATATGGGGTTCCGGGGCAAGGAGGGTTGGGTGAGACTGTCATCAGGAAGGATTATGAAGGAAAAACAAAGGAAGTCCTTTCCAGGTGTTAGCCTGGAGCAGTAAGTCCGGTTTAGGCTTTTGTTTGAAGGGATGTACTTATCAAGTCCGTGTGTCCCTTCCTCATGTTTGAGTAAGGAAGGAAGGAAGATCTGATTAGGATGATCTACTCAGATGGCTGAAATGACAAAGGTCTTATGGTGGGTCATGTCTGATTTCCGAAGTCAAACAGAGGACCCGCTGTGCTTCATGATTCTCTTTTGTGTCCAATACCCTACGGCTTGTCTAGGTAGACGAAACTCAGAAATCTAGACAGCCTTGGGATTAGTCAGGTGTAAAGACAGGAAAAGGCCTGATCTTCATCACAAGAGCCCGACTAATGGGCTATTGATCCATGCAAACATGAGATATGAGGGTGAGACAAAGGCGTGAGATGGCTCAGGGTCGATGCGGTACACATCCTCTTGGCAAATATAGCAGACATATTACAAAACACAGCTCTCAACTGTTCTAGTGGAAAGGGAGGGGGAAAGGTTTACATGGGGTCAAGGGAGAGACTTGTAGGATAATATTCCTTTGGCTAAAACGATGAAGGCAATAGACAGGGGTGCATATGTACAATAATGAATCCTCTTTGGTGTGGGCTGTGAACCTGGCGATTCCCATTCCCAACTGTCAGCCCAGTTGCACAGATGAGGTCCCCAGCCTCTCAGGCCGAATTCATTCTTTATTTTTGACAATCCAGTTGAGCTCCCACCCTATCCTGAGTGACATCGTAAAAATGAGTGTAAAAAAGTGGGGATCGCTTGCCAATGGAGCGGCCCAGAGTCGCCAAACTCCCAAGTCCAGATGCTGCCAGTCTAAGGCATAAAGTAACTTTCCTTCCTCCCTTGCGGGGCCTCAAACCGGCGACCCCCGGTTTCCCGCGGCCTCAACCTTGACTGTTGAGCCACCGCGGTTCCCTTGGTGCGCGGCTTCTCCTTGCGTACTTAAGACGCCCGCGAGGGAGAGAAGAAGAGAACAAATAATAATAATAATGGAGATAATGTGAAAAACTCTGGAAGTAGCAAGGGGTCCTCTCCTTGGGGATGGTCCGGATCTGTGCCGTGTCCGGGAACAGGAATGCATGCAAGTGTTTGGGACCGTTCACTCTAGGAACGGCCTGCTGCGGGAATCTAATGGAGATTTTTGGTTTTTTGCGACGGGAGTTTCTGGGCTCGACCACAGAATCAGCATCAGTAGGTTCACTGAGTATTTGCCGGATTCTCTTCCTTTCCCTCTCTTCATCTGACTTCTGCTCTCGAGTAACCCGTTTTGCCCTTCTAGCTTCAATCTCCATGCTTTCAGCCTCGCTGGAGGACGCATCTACAACACCTTAGCTTCTACAATTCTTCACCACTGACATGGGATGATGGGAGTTGTGGTGAGGCATAAGTTCCTGAATCTTATACATTCCTCCCACCATGCTAATAATAATTTAGAGTCTTAATTTGATTGAGGGAAGAAAAAAATGTCATTTGATCGAAAGAAGAAAATTTGTTTACCATGGGGGTAGTATTCAGCCTTGCCACAAATTTAGAGCAATATTCCTCCAGATGGATCAGCAATATGACTTTTGAATTGGGTTCACTTGGTCTTAGGCCAAGCATTTGCGCTGTTCCCTTAAAGCAGCTGCTGGAGGCTTTCAATGCTTGATTTTTTTGACCTGCATTTTGAAAATGTCTGCAGGGAAGTGTCCAGAATATGATGGTGATTAATCAAATGACTTAAATAAGGAAGAGGCTTGTGAGCGTTAATCAATTTAACCAGCAGATTAAGCAACTAAAGCTGCTCTGCAGTTCCACTGCCTTACTATCCCACCCAGTCTCCTCTTCCCGCGCACGTGTGTGTGTGGCGTGTAGGGGAACCCACTCCTGCAGGCAGGGGCGGTCCGAGCTCTCCCGGGGGGGTAGGCGAACATTATTTTGCCCCCCCCGCAACTCCCGGCTCCGCCTGCACATGCACAGAAATTCGCGCATGCGCACTGGCTCCAGTGCGCCGGCGCAGAGGAATGGGGGGAGAGGGGACTCACGGGGCGGGCGCCCGGACCCAAGGAGGAGCAGGAGGAGGGGGGAAGGCCACGAGGGCAGCTCCCACGGAGACTCCCCCAGCAGCGGTAGTAGCAGCAGCGCCCCCGGGAGGGCCCGGAGGCAGAGGCGCATCTTCCTCTTCCCTGCTGAATGAATGTAGGTGGGGAGGGGGAGGGGCCACAGGGACGCCAAAGCCAGCCCCCCTCGCCCCCCTCTGCGTGACGTCACTTCCTCGCCGCCTCTGCCGAGGAGGAGGAAGGGGAGGAAGGCCTCGCCGGCCGCGCGATGCAGCAAGGACGCCCGGAAGGAGAGACGCCGGAGGGAGGGAGGGAGGGAAGGAGGAGGCGGCCTCTTCCTCCTTCCCTTCCTCCTCCGCGTCTCTCCTTCCGGGCGTCCTGCTGCATCGCACAGCCTCCTCGGCAGAGGCGGCAAGGAAGTGATGTCACGCAGAGGAGGGCGAGGGGGGCCGCCCTCGTGGCCTCCCCCCTCCTCCTCGGGTCCGGGTGTCCGCCCCGTGAGTCCCCTCTTCCCCCCCCGGTCCTCCACGCCGCCGGCTTTGGAGGCGTGGCGCGAGCCGCACTGGCTCCCGAGCACGCCTCCAGCCCGGCTGGCTGCGGCGGCGGGTGGTGCCCTCCCAGGTGCCGACGCCCCTCTCCAGGGACGTCGCCCTCGCCGGCCGCGTGGTTGGCGTAATGGGCGGGCCGGCCCTGCCTGCAGGTGCCTGCAGCTGAGCACCTCTTACTTTAGAGTAAGAGGTGCTCGGCTGCAGGCACTGGTGGCACGGGTCTGCGTGACACACACATTCTCTCTTTCCGAGGCGAGTGCATGGGTTGCGTTCTGGAGTGCCCATGCAGTGCAGGCACTGGCAGGCACAGGTGCGCAGGGCCTGCATACAACACACACACACACTCTTTTCAAGGAGACTG
>JARBWK010001049.1:0-10000 GCA_030556195.1 Anolis apletophallus | reverse complement strand
CATTCATTCCTTCACTTACACTTCCTTCACTGATTCTTTTCTCCTTCCCTGCAAACACGCACGCACGGCGGAGACAAAGGGAGAGGGGAAGCACTCCCTACCTGCCCGATAGGGAGTGCTTTGCTTACAGGCTTCTGCGCAAGGGAGCTACTGGGCATGCGCGGGGGGGTTTCGCGCATGTGCAGTTGCTCCTGCACTCAACTTCAGCTCCGAGCAATTGCGCCTGCGTGAAAACCTCTGCGCGTGCCCAGAAGCGGCGCCGGAGCGCACAAGGCCGGGGTCAAAAAGCAGGCAGCTGCAGCACTGTCTGAGGAACATCGGCAGGGCCAGGATGGCGCCCCATGCGGCCAGGATGGCGCCCCCTTCCCAGATGGCGCCCTAGGTGGCCGCCTACTTGGCCTATCTTGTAGGACCGCCCCTGAGTATAATCTCCATATTTAAACAACATATATTCTTTCCTCCCATTTTCACTCTACCATCCTCAAGTCTAATATTGCTTTCTGTATAATTAGGTTTGCCATATAAATTAAACAGATACAGTGATTAAAATGCAGTGACTGGGTGGAATTTTAGTTACTACCCAGACAAGTTGACCTTTGGCACAAGGAGTCTCTGTTCAACATGCTGGTGATGTCCTGGTAATTTTAGGGTATTCATTATGCCTCCAACTATTACTGACAAAAGTTCATTCATGATAACTCCCTCAACTATCACTATGTGATTTTTTATTATTATATTATGCAAGTGGACAAAATTGGTAGAAATTCACTTTCAAAACAATTCTGCACATCAGGAAATGACTGCACTCCCGGTGTTGCTTGGCATGACAGGTTTATCCAGAATTCTAAAATCCAAAATATTCCAAAAACCAAAATTGTTTACATGGGTGACTGAGATAGCAACACCATTTCTTTCCGATGGGCCAGTGTAAACTGAATGTTATTTTATGTTAATGCTTCCATGCTATGTGTATATGGTTTATATGAAGCAGAAATGAATTTTGTGTTTACCTTGGGTCCCATCTCTGAGATATCTCATTATATACAATAGTTTTAATACAAATAGAGGTATTCCAAAATTCCCCACTCAAAAAAACCCCTCTAAAATCCCCCAAACCCCTGGCATTTTGGGTAAGTGATACTCAGCTTGGTCACTCTCTTTACCTTGAACTCAGTTGCCCTACCACTGAGCTGCATAGGTCAAATTGCACCTCAAGTTTTGTAAGGTTGTCTAGAGTTGTTCTAGCCATTGTGAAGAAAAATGGAAATGGAATGAGATAAGATTGTGGGTTATCTGCCATTTGAGATGGGCATAAATTATGTCCTGAGCTTGGATAGGTTGAATTCAGTGTAGCAGAGATGGAGGACATTGTAGTCTTTCCGATGTTCTAGCCTACAGCTATCATCATAATGATCTGTATATATAATAAAAGAGAATGTTTGTATGCAGAGGGTGGATATGTGACAGCGTTCTAGTTGGTTGCCACTATGGTAGAATTTGCATATGGTCTCTGATTGGCCAGCCTCCAACATTCCAACATTCTTAGGTGGCAGAGAGGGGATGGGTTGCCACTATGGTAGAATTTGCATATGGTCTCTGATTGGCCAGCCTCCAACATTCCAACATTCTTAAGCAGCAGAGAGGGGATGGGTTGCCACTGTGGTAGAATTTGCATATGGTTTCTGATTGGCCACCCTCAACATTCTGACACTCTTAAGTGGCAGAGGGGGGGAAAGGAAAAGGCCTGAGGCAGTCAGGCATGGTCAGACTTGACGTCCAAAAACACCCCCCCCCCCCGACCCACTCTACATCCTGGTGCAGTTTGAGGGAGGATGGACCATAGATGACAGGACTTGCAGTACTTTAACTCACTTCCTTAGAGCACTGCGGCTCACACCAATGACGGATCCGGACCAAACTTGGCACACAGAGGCCCTGTGAGGCTGCTCCCAATCTTCCGTAAGGATCACGCGTAGCCTGTCAGTCGATCCAACGTATTTATTGAAGGTACAACACTTGTAAAGCCAAAGCAATGTCCCGACACCCAAACACACCTTTTATACCCAAACTCCCCCCTCCCTTCACCTGCAACGTCCGGGAGAGGTTGCATCATACCCTCTGACTCAGCAGTCCTAGTGTCCAGTGGATATTACATCATATCCCATCTGAGTCAGCATTCCCCGTGCCAGTGTCCAATGTCCAGAGGGAGCCGCGTCACATCCTCCCTGACTCAGCAGGAATCCCCCGTTGGCTCTTGGGAGATTACATCATCCCCCAGGGAATCCCCAGGGTCACATCAGTCTCTCGCATGCCAAATCAGACTGCGAGTTCCCTTAGCCTCTCCAAGGCTAAGAACCTCCAGTTCTGACAGGCCCAATGACCCACTTTACAACCTGGTGCAGTTTAGGACAGGGTGGGCCACGAATGATGGGATTAGCAGCACCTTCGCCTGATTCATTTCCCACAGAACTCTGTAGCCCCTACAAACCACAGACCAGGCCCAAACTTGCCACACAGAGTACTCATGAGCCACTCTACATCCAGATGCAGTTCTAAGGGGATGGTCCATGGATGATGGGATTTCCAATACCTTCACTCACTTACTGAAACCACTGCGACCTTCATCCAATAACTGGTCAAGACCAAACTTGGCACACAGAGCCCCCATAAGCCACTCTACATCCTATTGCAGTTTGGAGGAGGGTGGACCATGGATGACGGGACTTGCAGTACCTTCAGTCACTTCCTGAAAATAATGCGACCCTCATCCAATGACCAATAAAGACCAAATTTGGCACACAGAGCCCCCATGACCCGCTTTACATCCTGGTGAAGTTGAGAGGAGGAGAAAAATATAAATTACAGGTTTTTTATAACGTGTCCTCCAACATTTCATTTTTACAAATTATGTATGTGTCCATATCACTTATAAGTGGGTTGGTTTAACCTTTGGTTTGCTAAACTGGATGACTCCGTTGCGAAATGATGTGTTGTCTAAAAAGTGTGTCACCAACATGAAATGACTGGAGACTTTGATCTAGAGCAGTGCTTCTTAAATGGTGGTGGGTCCCGACCCCTTTGGTCAATGTCAGGGTTGCGAAAAATTTGGAACTGAAAAATGTTCCAGAATGCCACCTATTTACACAAATATCTCAGTAATAATGTGCAGTGCTTACAGTGGACTCTGCAGAAAATGCTTCAGCTATACAGGCAGTCCTGAAGTTACAAACAAGTTAGGTTCTGTAGGTTTGTTTTTAAGGTGACTTTGTATGGAAGTCGGAACAGGTACATTTTTAAAATGTAACTCCAGTGAGATAGATAGATAGATAGATAGATAGATAGATAGATAGATAGATAGATAGATCAGTGTTTCCCAACCTTTTTTGAGCCGCGGCACACTTTTAACATTAAAAAAATCCGGGCCAACCAAAATGACACGAATTGACACTCTAACACAGTAAGGAACGGCTGGGGGATGGTGAGCTGCTGGGAGCAGCTGCTGGGAGTGCCAAAGCCAGGGGAGGAGCCAGGCCACACCATGCCCCACCCCCCTCCCTGGCTTCAGTTCTCCTACAGCTTTGCCAGCCTTGGGGCAGGGCCACCGCTGGCTTGGCACTGCCCTCAAGGCTGGTGAAGCTGTGGAGCGCTGAAGCTGGGGAAGGGGCGGAGCCAGGTCAAGACCATGCCCGCCTCCCACGGCTTCAGTTCTCCCACAGCTTCGCCAGCATTGAGGGGCAAGCCAGCATTGTGCTGGCTCTGCCATCGCTGGCTTGGCACTGCCCCTCAAGGCTGGCGGCTGTGGGAGTGCTGAAGCTGGGGGGAGGGGCGGAGCCAGGCTGCGTCATGCCTCTCCTCCCCGGCTTCAGCTCTCTCACAGAGGAGGAGCATGAGTGGTGGACGGGCTTCAGTAGGTGGGGCTCCTCCTCCGCGCGGCTTCAACAAGCAAGGAGCGAGAGTCATGGCGGGAGTCATGGCAGATTGGAGACTGGTTGAGGAAACGGCCGAAGGAGGCGGTGCCACGGTCCCTTCTTCTTTTCTTTCCGCTCCGTCCCTTCCTCCTCCTCCCCCAAGCAGCAGGAGTTCAGCAGGGGGGGGGGGGAAGGAAGGGGGGCAGAGAGCTTTTCTCGCGGCACACCTGATGATCACTCACGGCACACTAGTGTGCCACGGCACACTGGTTGAGAAACACTGAGATAGATAGATAGATAAAAGCTTTCGATAACATAGGGAAAGGTTAACACCCTTGTGGTGTTTGTTTTGTTGTCCCTGTTTTTATGACAGAGCCAATTAGGAAATGACATTTATAACCCAGGAACAACAATCGGGTTACGTAGTGTCCTCAGTAAATGTTTGAAGCTCTGATCTAGGGAGTCATTCCATGTTTTTATATCTCTCATCCAAAAGAGGTGATAGCAACCCATTATATCTTGCAGTCACCAAAGCTTTCCTCTTAGTGAGATTAATCAAAATGAGGAGGTATGCTACCATGTACTCAACGGTTACATGGAATTAATGATGTGGTAGGGGAACAAGTTGTCTTTTGCTGCAAGAGTCAGGTTATGAAAGTCAAGACCTAAAAGTCTGCTCTTCATTAACTTGCAGGGTTCAGCTAGGGCAGGACTGTCCAACTGGTGGCCCTGGGGCCGGATCCGGCCCCCCAGCCTGTTGGACACGGCCCCAGCTATGCCCCCAGCCGCCATTTTTAAATTTTAAAAAATTCTAATTTTTTTTAAAAAATGGCCGCCGAGGGGGAGGCGGGGCAGGGAGGAGGAAGAGAGCTAGCTCCTCCTCCCTGCACCGCCCCCTCCGTCTTTCTCTCCGCGCCGAAAAGGAGGCGTAGGCGGCGCTAAGGGCCGCGAGGCACGCCAGGCCTGTGACGCGCTGCCCTTGGCGCTGCCTTCTGCCCTTTTTCGGCGGCTTTAGGAGGGGCGGGGCCTGGGCTGGGGGTGGGGCCCGGGGGCGGGGCCTGGGGGCGGGGCCTGGGGTGGGGCCGAGGGGCCCACGAGGTCATCAGTGACCTCTATTCCGGCCCTGGACCTGGTAGAAGTTGGACAGCCCTGAGCTAGGGAATCAATAAAGAGTGAGTCTTGTCATAGCAGTGATTCTCAAACTCTGGCCTTCCAGGTGTTTGGGACTCCAGCTCCCATTGTCCAAAAGGGCTGAGGCTTATGGGGGTAAAGTCCAAAACAAGAAGAGAGTATGGGAATCACTACTGTATAGAATAAGAAAGAGGCAACTCTCTCAGGGGGGGGGGCTTCCACGCAGACCTACTGTATATCTCAGAAAATCAAGGCAGAAAATCCCACAATATCTGCTTTGAACAGGGTTATCTGAGTCCCCTCTTCATTGGCGCCCCCTTGTTGTGGGGGAGAGGCTTGCATACCCGAATGAAGTTGTGAGTTATGCTGGCGGTGGCATAATAGCCACCGGTAGGGCCTCCCATGCCAGACAGGTCACAACTGAAGGGTCTGACAAAGAGCGTCAACAGGCAGAATGGGCTCTCTAGCTTTTTGGCAACCATCCTAAGAGAAGGAAAACTCTAAAGTGGTGGGCCAACTTCAACAGTTCTTAGACAACACGAACAGACTGGACCCCTTCCAATCCGGGTTCCGCCCTGGTCATGGGACGGAAACCGTCTTGGTGGCCATCTCTAATGACATCCGTCGCCAACTCGATCGGGGTGGATCGGTGCTGTTGGTGCTTCTCGACCTCACCGCAGCATTCGACACAGCGGACCACGACCTGCTAATACAACGTCCAGCTGCTATTGGAGTCCAAGGAGTGGCCCTTAAATGGTTTGAGTCATTCATCAGGGGCCGTAGCCAAAAAGTAGAATGGGAAGGCCAGGTATCCGAGACATCTCCCCTCCAATGCGGAGTGCCACAAGGAACTATCCTCTCCCCAGTACTATTCAACATCTATGTACAACCACTGGCTGAGTTGGTGAGGAGTTTCGGCTTAGAATGCTACCAGTATGCCTTTTGCATCTAGAACCTGGGAGAACAACCGTTCCTGATAACTTCTCCTTGTGTTTGGAAGCCGTGACAGGCTGGCTGCGCATGAGCAGACTCAAGGTGAACCCTGCCAAAACCGAAATCCTATGGCCTGGTTGGCCCCTAGAACTGGCCTGCCCTCTGCCCACCTTTGAAGGTGAACCATTAGCCCCGTCTGCCACGGTGAAGAGCCTCGGTGTCCTGCTGGATTCCCGGTTGACGATGGAAGCTCAGATTTCTACCTTCAGTAAACAGGCCTTTTACCATCTCCGCCAGGCGAGGCAGTTGGCCTCCTACCTTCCAACAGAAGCCTTTGCAACGGTAATCCACGCCACAGTTACCTCAAGGCTGGATTATTGCAATGCTTTGTATGCTGGTACTCCTCTCTCAGTGATACGGAAAATCCAGGTGGTCCAAAACGCAGCTGCCAGACTACTCACTCGGACACCATATAGCTCCGGTACTACAACACCTCCATTGGCTCCCAATACAACATCGAGCTACCTATAAGACACTGGTTCTGACGTTTAGGGCCATTCATGGTCAAGGCCCGAAATACCTCAGAGAGCGTCTTTTACGTATCTGCCATCAGAGACCACCGAGATCAGCTCAAGAAAACCTTTGTCTATTCCGGTCCCAGGAGGCTCGCCTGGACTCCACGAGGCGCAGGGCCTTTTAGGTTCTTGCCCCAACCTTGTGGAACTCCTTACCTCCATACATTAGAGCTATACCTGATTTGCGGTCATGCTCCCAAGCTCTCAAAACTTGGCTCTTCGTCAAAGCTTTTAAACTGTGATTTATTGTAGATATGCTTGTTGTTTTATTGCTGTGTAAGTCACTTGGAGCACTCCGGTGGAGAGCGACTCATCAAATAATAAATTGAAATGAAATTGAAATGAAAATTCAAACCCGGGCAGATGGTGCTCGTCTAACCCTGTAAGGTCAACCATCTAAGACAGGGCTGTCCAACTGGTGGCCCTGGGGCCGGACACGGCCCCCCAGCCTGTTGGGCACGGCCCCAGCTATGCCCCCGGCCGCCATTTTTTTTTTTTTTAATTAAATGGTGGCCGGGGGAGGGAGGCAGGGCAGGGAGGAGGAAGTGAGCCAGCTCCTCCTCCCTGCACCGCCTCTTCTTCCCTCTCTCCGGAGCCGATGCCTTGGAAGGGAGGGGGTCCCCGCGCGCCTCCCTCCTTCAAGCTCCTCCCGCGAGCCTTCCAGGTTTGGGAAGGGTTTTCACCCGGCACCCGAGACGAGAGTGCCGGGCGGCCTTCCCAAACCTGAAGGCCTCGCGGGAGCGAGTGGCGCTTCTCGCTTCTCCCACCAGCCATCCAGACTGGCGGGAGTTTTAAGCCCAGGGATCCCATGTCCCTCTGCTCAGAGGGACACAGGAGCCGGGCGAAACCCCCCGGAAGCCTGGAAGGCTCGCGGGGAAGCGAGCGCCGCTTTCTCGCTCCCTGGCAGCCTTCCAGGCTTGCGGGAGTTTCGCCCAGCTCCCATGTCCCTCTGCTCAGACGGACACAGGAGCCGGGCGAAACCCCTCAAGCCTGAAGGCTCGGGGAAGCGAGCGCTGCTTCTCGCTTCCCGGCAGCCATCCAGGCTTGCGGGAGGGTTTCCCTGGGTGACGTTAGGCTGGGTGACGTCAGGCGTCACCCAGCCTAACGTCACCCAGGGAAACCCTCCTGAAAATGGGCGGGCCGCGCAGGAGGCCAGCCACGCCCCCGGGAGTGGCCACGGCCCCGCTCACTGCGGCCCCCCAGGTGATCAGTGACACTTCTTCCGGCCCTTGGGCCGGGAAGAAGTTGAACAGCACTGATCTAAGAGAAGGAAACTCAAATCGAACCTACGACCTGAGGACCTCGCTGCCACCGTCCAAGCTTGCTAGGCCCCGGCAGACGAACCTTTGGTTTAAAGGGTGAGGCCAGTTCTGTGCACACTGCGCTCCACCAGAAAGGTCCATTGCACAGGCTCGAAGGACACATCCAACGTTTTAGTCATCAATATACTTGTAAAAAGCTTGGGATGAGTCCTTCCTAAGAATCTTCATTCGCGAAGTAATTCCAGAGAGCTGAGTCCACACTCAGATAATGTGGGATTTTCTGCCTTGATATTATGGGATATAGGGCTCTGTTGTCTGTGAGCCACTTGATATAGCCATATAACCCAGAATATCAAAGCAGATAATCCACAATATCTGCTTTGAACTGGATTATCTGAGTCCACACTGCCATATAATCCGGTTCAATGTGGATTTTATACAGCGGTGTGGAAGAGGCCTCTATTTCCTTTGGGGCACTGGGCGGCTGGTGGCGCGGTGCCCTAAATGACTATGAGGTCGCGCCTCTCAATGCATTTGGGCTGCGGCTTTGAAGCCGCCCTGCCCTGCCACTCTCCAGCCATTATGCCGGCATGTATGGTGCTTTCTTCGAGGAAGGCTTCGCTTTGCCCTTGGCATCATCAATCATTTCTCCCCAGCCCCAGCCACCTTCCGCCTCATTTAACTGAGGCGAAGGGGCAAAAGCGGAGTTCCGTCCAAAGTGCCAGAATGCCTGTGCAGCCCGCCCTTTTCTTCCCTTTCTCTCCTTCGCTGGTGTTTCCGAGATGTGAGAAACACAAAAAGGCAAAAGTTGGGGGGAGAGGCAAAGAAAGCAAAAAGGCAAAAGAGGGCTTTTGTGAAAAGGGGGACACGTCCCTGTCAACATGGCAGGGGCGGAGAGGGACCTTCCCTGCAGTTATGGAAGGCAGCTTTTTCAGGGCAAAGGAAGAGAAGATCCAGGCCCTGTGTTGGCCCTCGCTTCCTCCTTTGCACCAGGCACAGGCCATTTTGCTGTCAAGGAGCAAGAACAGTGAAAACACAGATATCTTATTTTGGCATATGAGGCAGAAAATCCTGAGACTGAGGCCTCGTCTATACTGCCGTATAACACTACTAGCTGTACCCGGCCACGCGTTGCTGTGCCCTTTTTTTTGGAGATCACGAGGAGTCTGGTAATATGGGGGTTGGGTTGTTGTTAGTTATGGTGTTGTTGGGGTCATGGCTGTGTTGTTGTGGGTTGTTTTGGTGGGTGGGATGTTGGAGTCCTGTGGAGTTGTTGTGTGGTGTTGCTGGCGTTCTGCATAGCTTGTGGATATACAATGTTTTTTGTCTTTCCGTCTCATGTGTTGATGTAGAGGTTGATGCGTGGGGTGGGGTACTTTGGAAGTGAGTGGAGTACTTGAAATCCCATTATCCATGGTGTGTCCTCCTCTGTACTGCAGTTGGATGGAGTGTGGGTCATGGGGGGCATTGTTTGCCAAGTTTGGTCTTTATCGGTCTTGGTTCTTGGACACAGTGGTCTGTGGGTAATGATGGGTTTTGAAGTACTACAAATCCCATTATCCATGGAGGTACTTCAAGTCCCTTAATCCATGGTCCACCCTCCTCCAAACTGTAGTAGAATGTAGCGTGGGTCATAGGGGCTCTGTGTGCCAAGGTAGGTTACTGTAAATTCAGGCCATACACAGTGTCCCGCATGAGCTGAGGCCTAGTCAGGAACAGCAAGTTAATGAAGCCTTACTGTCAATTCAGGCCATACACAATGTCCAATGAGCTGAGGGCTAATCGGAGAATCAAGTTAATGAAGCCTTACTGTCAATTCAGAGCGTAAACAGCATTCCATTAAGTAAGGCCTAGTCAGGGAAATTAAGTTAATGAAGCCTTACTGTCAATTTTAGGCGTGGTCTGTGATTTGTAGAGTGTAGATTTTCTGTGGGAAGTGAATTGGGTGTTTGTGTTTGTGCCTCAGCCCTTTGCCTTATCCTCCTCTGACAGTTTATTATGGGTCAGAATGTTCATGTTGGCTGGCCAGTACAGGAGTTATGCAAATCCGCCCTTATTGGCAGCCAATCATGTTGTCGGAATGTAGAGGCTGGGAGAGTCGTTGGCAGCCCGGAGGATGCTGGGAAATGTGGGGTTTTTTTTACTCGTTGTTTTGGGGGCCTTTTTTAGGTTTTTGGGGGAAGTTTCTTTG
>JARBWK010001048.1:0-21872 GCA_030556195.1 Anolis apletophallus | reverse complement strand
TTTATTTAAAAAAATAACCTATTTGTTTTACTCACAACCTTCATGTGTTCAGCATACACAGGTACACAACTTATCAATCAGTTACAGATACGGTTAGGACTAAAGTAATTTTAAATGGTAGCGAACATTATTTTGGCGCCCACCACCACCAGCAATCACTGAAGAATAAAGGTAGAATATTATTCACATGTTCGGGGTGCATCCGGTTGCTGGGCACTCCTTGGTCTCCGGCCTTGTGGAGGGTGCGCATGCACGGAGCCAGCTGGTTCCACGTGTGCGCATTTGGTGCAGCGTGGCGGCAGGCGGACGGTCCGCCTTCCATGGAGCCGGAGACTGAGGAGGAGGGGTTTGGTGGCCAGGGGTGGAGGCTCCGCCTCGGCTGCTGGGCATTCCTCCTAGGTCAACCTCGAGGAGCCGTTGTGGGCAGCTCTGGCCTGCTCGCGCCCGCCAGGTGTGCATACGCGGAGCCAGCTGGTTCCATGCATGCACATTTGGTGCTGGCGCAGGCGGGACACCTTCCACAGAGCCGGAGACTGAGGAGGAGGGTTCGGTGGCGGGGCGGAGGCTCTGCCTCCGGCTGCCGGCGCTCCTCCTGGTCTCCAGCTTTGTGGAGCCGCTGCGGGCAGCTCTGACCTGCCTGCGCCGCACCGGATGCGGTTCCGCGTGTGCGCTTTTGGTGCGGTGTGGACGGGCCGCCTTCCACGGGGCCAGATACTGAGAAGGGGCGTTTGGCGGCCAGATGTGCCCCTGAAAATGTGGTGCCCCATGCGGGCGCGTAGTTCTCGTAATGTAAGATCTGGCCCTGCATCCAGTCAGAAATTCTCTCAACAATAAATATCAGCAAGTGGTTGCAATGCTACAATCTGAGCAGTCCCAGAGTCTAAAGAAGTCTGCGCTCTGGGCTCCTCTCAGAGTGGATCATGTGACCTATAGCCCCTCCCACAATGTCTCAGGAAAACATAGAGCAAAGAAATAAAGCTGTATAACAGAACATACATAGAATAAGTAAGCAACGGGATTATAGATAAACAAATTACTAGCGGAGGCTTGAAGAAAATTGTAATTTCCAGGAGTTGCGAGGCCACCAATATTAGTGAGGGGGGAAAAATCTCAAAACAAATAACAAGGCAAGACAATTGCTAAAATTGATCAAATCATGATAAAACAGTTAAGATAATAATTCATTGAACGTATGACACTGGACCATGCCAATCTTCCTTTCTAGAAGGCTCAGGCCAGCAGTGCCTCACTTGGGGGTCTCTGCAAGCAAGAGGACGTTTCGAGTGTTACAGAAAATGGCAAAGAAGTCCACTCCGTGGCACAAGAACCTACCTCCGCAGGAGAGAAGCTGATGACAAGTAACCAAGGTACGGAACCTTTGAACTGTATGACTTGGAGGACTTCTTTGAGTTGCCTACTGATGCCTTTCTCTGTGCCGCCCTCGCTGTTTTGTCATGGCGTGCAGTGGTCGGAGTTGCTTCTCTTGCGTATGTCCCGCCGTTGAACAACTCTTCCCATCAGGGAGTTCTTACTAATATTTAGGTGGAATCATTCCTGCCAGGATATCTATGTTGTGTTCATCGAAACAGGCCCAGGTTTCACACTGAGTGTATAAATACATTTAAAAACATATTAACTATATGTATGACTGTGTTAGAGTGTCATTTTGTGTCATTTTGGTTGGTGGTGTGCCCCAGGATTTTGTAAATGTAAAAAGTGTGCCACGGCTCAAAAAAGGTTGGGAAACACTGCATTAGACATACAACATATACACACAGACACAATTTAACATTCCAGCTTTCTGGCTTCATGAGGGTATGCTCGATTCCGGCTATGGGGGAGATGCTGCTTCACTGTCTACTTGTGACACCGAGTCCTGATGGAGTACTTCCTCATACTTCAACACGCTGCTGGAAGGTTCTATGGTGTCATAAATTAGTTAAATTAGCCTCCCTGCATAAAGCGGTACCTAAATTTCCTACTTGACAACTGTCTTTCGGGCTGTTTAGGTCAACAGCAAGCTAGACTATTAATGGTCGGGAGCTCACTCTGGCTTCGAACTCATGACCTCTCGGTCAGTAGTGATTTAATGCAGCTGGCTACTAACTAACTGCGAACGCACTCAAGGTCAATGAGTAAATACACAATAAAGATTATAACAATGAACTTCTATTCAGTCATTGGCAAATAATAGCAATGCATCAATCATACAATAATTACACAGGCCGCATATAGCACATAACTCAAACCCCCATAAACACAAAATAGGCAATACACAAGCAAATGCTTACCGAAGCAATGAACAGCGGCGAATTCACAATAAGACGTTGGCGGGAAGCAGCATACAAACCCGCTAGAGTGAGTCCTCACAACGCAAATAATATAGTTCGCCAAAGTACTGGGGCATACCCGTTTCATGGTACTCCTCCTCTGCTGCATTCTCTTCTTCCTTCCATTCAGAGTTGAGGTTCGCTCTCGCCCAAGCAGAGACCCGTTTGCAGGAGAAGGAAAAGGAGTTATGGTCCTTGCAAGGGCAGCTGGAGCTGACCAAGGCAGAGCTGGCCCAGTGGAAGAAGCAACATGGCAAGCAGGCCGAGGTAAGCTGGCCAAAAGTCCGGAGTCCATGCAACTGGGGAGCCAAGGCATCTATGTGGGCCCACTTGACCCTAACCCGTCCTTGTAAAATTGGACAACCTGAATGTTTAGCAGCAAACAACAGGAGAGATGGGAGAAAGTCTGATGTCAACAAGGGATGCTTCTGCTGACCCTCAAAGAATACTATCTATCCATCCACCTAATAAAAGTGAAAATGTGCATGTGTGTATGTGGCTACTTACACAGACAGGCTCCCACCTCCACAAACAGCTATAGCTCCCACTATGCAGGCAGTGGCGGCCCTAGGTATTTTTAAGTGGTAGGCAAACATTATTTTGCCCCCCCCCCCAACCTGGCCTGGATTAACACCTTTTTGCGCCCTAGGCCACACTTTGGAATTACGCCCCCTTTAAGCCAACCTCTACCACACACCCCACCCCACCCCACATCACTCAGGGCCGGACCCACCTGCAGCAGCGCCGTGCTCGGGCCCATTTTTTAAAATGCCATCCCAATGCAGTGGCAGGGAGTTCCACAGTCACGCTTTCTGCCCGAAACGGGACTTGAACTCAGGACGCTAAGACAGAAGCACCGTCCCCGAAGAGGAGTCAAGTGAAGCGGGAGCCAATCACAGAAGCACTTTCCCAAGGGCGGGAATTCAAATGGGAGAGTGACACCCGACAGGGCCAATGAGGGGACAGGATGGCGCCAAGGGGGCGGGGCCACCTGAGGCAAGCAACGCGGACTCCCTGAGGGAGCGACTCCATCTCCGGTGGGGCCTTCCCGGTCCCCGTCGCGCGGCGTCCCGGCGCTTACCTGCCTAAAACACGGCCTGCCCAGCTGGAAGGGCGGACCCTCCTCGGCGCCATCCGCACGAATCCACTCGCTCTCTCTCCACCGCCTGGCCACGCTTCCTGGCTCCGCCCTCGTCGCCTCCCATTGGCCTGGCTCCACCGCAGCCCCGGTGGGGCATGCCAGGAGGCGTAGTCCTTCTCCTGCGGGGAGGGAGGTGGAAGCGGAGAGAGGTGCACAACGGGAAGTGTAGTCTTCAGGACAGGGCCCGCTCTCATAGACATCTATGGGCAAGGATGAGGGAGGGTGGGAAAAACGCATTGCATTTTTATTTGTTTCAACATCTTTTTTTTTTTGGTCCGTGATTCTGCGCCCCCCTCGGCTTGCGCCCCTAGGCCATGACCTAGGTTGGCCTTATGGGTAATCCGGGCCTGCCCCCCCAACCAATCTTGAGCTGGTGTTTACATTACAAGGGCTACCCCCCTCTCTGCTCTCACCAGGAGACTCCGACTGCTTTGTTTACCTCTGACTTGGCTTGTTGACCTGGCCTAGTTCAGCTCCTTCCTTGTTCTCCTCCTCCTAGCAGATCTTGGCCAGCTCTGCTTTTGAACTGGCTGGCTGCTCGGTCGGTGATTCCTCCATTGTTGTTATGTAAGGAAAAAGTAAAGATTTCTCCTGACATTAAGTCCGGTTGTGTCTGGGACTCTGGTGTTCATCTCCATTTTTAAGCCAAAGAGCCAGCGTTGTCCATAGACACCTCTAAGGTCATGTGGCTTACCCACCAGAGCGGTACCTATTGATCTACTCACATTTGCATGTTTTTGAACTGCTAGGTTGGCAATTGCTAGGGCTAACATGGAGGGCGTCAGCTGCCCTTCCTGGGTCGGCACCGAGGGCTCCGTTCAGCTCTTCCCCCTTCCTCCAGGGACCTCAGCATGGACGGCTTAGTGAGCTCGTTTTGAAGGAGGCCCAACTGCCGGAAGCCATGATTGCCGGCATGGACGGCACTGTAGAGTCCTGTGCCAATACAGAAGTTTGCGCCTGCGCAATGTGTGCGACAGGCGCCGGCGCTGAGGCCTTGAGTACCAGCATGGGTGACGCCGTAAACTCTTCTTGCTCCAATACTGGAGTTTGCGCCTGCGCAGTGTGCGTCGCGGGCGACGGTGGCAAAGCCCTGAGTGCCGGCATGGGCGGCGCCGTAAACTCCTCTTGCTCCAATATTGGAGTTTGCGCACGTGCAGTGTGTATAGCGGGCGACGGTGGCAAAGCCCTGAGTGCTGGCATGGGCGGCGCCATAAATTCCTCTTGCTCCAATACTGGAGTTTGCGCCTGCTCAGTGTGCGTAGAGGGCGACGGTGGCAAATCTTCGGCGTTGAGTATTTATGTCACAGCGGATAAGCAACAGAAATATAGAAGTTTAATTCCCCATCGGCCCAAAAACTCCAGTCTCTGTTCGAGTGAATAATGAAACTCTCATTCAATTCACAAGGTAAATATATAACTTTGTATTGAATTGTATTTAACAATAACTGGCAAACATCGAAAAACAACAGCCATCACAGCTACCTTTCTAAACATCCTTTCCTCACAGATATTAAATCCCAACTGACAAATCCCAACTGTCACTTTGTAACGGAAATTCCTCAAGGTTCCATTTAGCAGTCTTCAGACAGCGCCATCTGGTGTCAAACATATCACACTGCAGGTCATCTCAAACTGCGAAAATATATCTTGTGCTGACTCATGAATTGCTATTCAAAATTCAATAATCTGACACTCCTCCTTCATGAGCAACACAAGTACACACATTACTTATAATAACAATATCTTCTTACAAAATGCATTTAATTTATAATTAGTCAATGCTTTTGTAAACATATCAGCCATATTCTTGTGTTTTCCTTTTAAATACACACTTGCAACCAATTACCTTTACATTTTTGGTTACATCTGCTTGTTCTAAAACATTTAAAGACTGAAGTGAATCAAATTCCTTCATTGCTTTTACCCAACAATCACGTTCATTTTTCGGTCTACGCAATGCTTCAGCGTAAGAATTAGGATCTTTCCTCTCTATACTTCCTATTTGCGTGACTTGGTACTTGGCTGGTGGAATTCCTTTAGTGATACGTGTGGATCTCCTAGGAATCTCATCCTTAGTCTCCTCCACATCCCTAATCTCCTCTTGACAATGTCCATCAACCTCTGTTACAGATTTGGACACTAAGTCAGAGTTTGTGGCGCAAAATCATGAAAATTACTTTCTTCAGATTGTTCCTTGCTTTCTTCCACATTTGCCTCATCTAATACCTCTACAACTTCAGATTCAATCTTTACTCTAGAAACACTTGGGGTTATGAACACTTCAGTGTTCGCATGAATTCTATCCCAATGAGTATTATTTTCGAACTTTACAGATCTGGAGACTGTGATCTTCTTCCTGGAGAAGAGCCATTCCAGAATCTATAGCCTTTCGTTCCACCTTCATATCCATTAAATTGCATCTTTTACCCAATGCTGATCTCTTTTGTCTCTTTGCTGTATAGGAATTAAGACATTTGCATGCGCACCAAATACTTGAAAATGATCCACCTTTGGATGTCTTCCATAAAACAAATAGAATGGGATTTCATTTACACTTGAGGTCCATAACCTATTCAGCATGTAATTGGCAGAGTTAGCTGCTTCTGCCCAAAAACCTTTGGACATTTGTGCATCCTCAAGCATTGATTTTACCATGGTTTGAATTACACCTAAGCGACGCTCCACAATTCCATTTTCTTTTGATACACACGGATTTGTTTTCCTATGCCAAATTCCTTTATCCTTAAAAAAATTCTTAAGTCTTTCATTCACAAATTCACCTCCTCTATCAGATTGAACTTGTTTAACAGTCAAATCAGGAAATTGGTTCTTCACAAAATTGTACCATTCAATAAATTTTTCATACACCTGAAATTTACCTTTCAGAGGGTAAACGAAGCCAAATCGAGACCTATCATCTACTATTACTAGTAGAAATACATTCCCTCAATACTCTTTGGAAAAGTCCAGCTAGATCCATGTGCACTAACTGTAACTTAGTTGTTACTCTATCACTCCTTTTGGCAACAGGATAAGCCTTTAACTTTGTTTTGTTACAGACAGCACACTCTAAATAATTTCTGCATTCTGGTATTTGAATGCCTACTAGCTGTGCAGTCTTTCTAATCATATTATAGTTCATGTGGCCAAACTTCCTGTGTAGCATGTGCAGACATCTGTCACCATGCAGAGGTTTCCCTTCCAAACTCTGAATACTATTTGACTAGCATTCATTCTATAGAAACCATTTTGAAATTTTACTTCCTTATACATACCTGTATTTTTATTACTCATTTTACATAACTCCCCTTCAAACACAATGGATAAACCATGGTCTGCAAGTTGTTTCACCCTAGAACATTGTGTTCTAGCTCAGGAACTAAATAAACATTGTCTAACTTTAGACTAAGTTGACCAATTTCAACTTCTCCCTTTGTTAAAACCTTGCACCTTTGACCATTGGCTAGACTCACACAACTTTGCATAGAACCAGATAAAGGTTCCTTCTCTGCTAACAATTTACTATCCTTAACAAAACTCTTTGCACTCCCAGAGTCAATAATCCAGGGTACCTGAGGAATAAAATCATTGTTACATTGTAAACTCATCAACAGACAGCCTGAATCAGAGTCTTTTCTTGAATTGTTGATCTGTTCTTTCTTGCTCTGTGCTGATTCACTCTTCTTAAACTTGTTCTGATGACATTGTATAGCTTTGTGTCCTCTTTTATTACAAATGTAACAGATGATGTCACACTGATTGTCTCTTTCCTCTTCATATTGAAGCCTTTGTTGACCGTCTTCTCCGTTGAAAGTTGCTGGGCATTTCTTCTGTAACAAGCCCAGTTCTCCAATCTAGTCGAAACTAAGTCGAAGTTGATGTCCTCTTCTTTCACAGATTGCATGGAGTCAATGAATGAGTTGTAGCTCTGCCCCAAACTGCTTAGTAGAATTAAGCCTCTCTGATCTTCTGTAAAATTGGTGCCCCTTGCTGCTAAATCATTAAATAGGCTCAGCATTTTACTCAAATGAGTCTCTCTGGCACAATCTTCCATTGACAGAAGCCTCAGTGAAAACAGTTCTCTGCTCAATAAAACTTTTGAGCCTCCAGTAGCCTGCTGATACAGCTTTTCAAGCCTTTTCCAACAGTCAGCGGCTGTTTCTTCCAGAGCTAAATATGTGAGGTGCCTATCGTCAACTGACAGGATGATGGTAGCCCTTGCCTTGCCATCTTTCAACCTTTCTGCATCAGAAATAGGTCTATGTGTTAAGCAGGATAGCAGCTCCTCCTTTGCCAAAACTGCTCGCATTTTGGTAGCCCATATTAAATAATTTGAGCTGCCTCTGAGTTTTTCTAAATGATGCTGTGCTCGAAATAATGCCATCTTTCTTCACACTACAGATGCTCCTGGCAAAAATTCACTTCAGCTTTTTCTCTAACACTGAGGTAAACAGCAACTTCTGCTGCAATTTGCAGTGTTATTCAAAAACTTTTCTATGAATTATGGGTTATGTAGTATCTCTGTGCCTCTGCAATTCTGGATTCTGGGTTCTGGGTTCTGAGATCTGGGCCCATAACCTCTTCGGCGTTGAGTATTTATGTCACAGCGGATAGGCAACAGAAATATAGAAGTTTAATTCCCCATCGGCCCAAAAACTCCAGTCTCTGTTCGAGTGAATAATGAAACTCTCATTCAATTCACAAGGTAAATATATAACTTTGTATTGAATTGTATTTAACAATAACTGGCAAAACATCGAAAAACAACAGCCATCACAGCTACCTTTCTAAACATCCTTTCCTCACAGATATTAAATCCCAACTGACAAATCCCAACTGTCACTTTGTAACGGAAATTCCTCAAGGTTCCATTTAGCAGTCTTCAGACAGCGCCATCTGGTGTCAAACATGTCACACTGCAGGTCATCTCAAACTGCGAAAATATATCTTGTGCTGACTCATGAATTGCTATTCAAAATGCAATAATCTGACAGCAAAGCCCTGAGTGCCAGCATGGGTGGCGCCATAAACTCCTCTTGCTCTAATACTGGACTTTGCGCCTGCGCAGTGTGCGTAATGGGCGACGGTGGCAAAGCCCTGAGTGCTGGCATGGGCGGCGCCATAAACTCCTCTTGCTCTAATACTGGACTTTGCGCCTGCGCAGTGTGCGTAGCGGGCGACGGTGGCAAAGCCCTGAGTGCCAGCATGGGTGCTGCTGTAAACTTCTCCCTTGTGTTGATACCGGCATAACTTTTACAAAGGTCCAGCCAACGGTGGCGCACCCCTGCGGATGTGGGCGCTCTTGGCGGCCGCCTATTTTGCGGAGTGGCTTGAGCCGCCTCTGTATGCAGGAGACACCAATGAGCCTCCCTCCAATGAGATTGCAGTTTGTAGTGAGCGCCACATCCCATTTGTTTAACTGGCCCAATTCCTGTCCTTTAAAAGTCCTGTTTCATAAAGGAGGAAAGAAGACCCTCAAGGTTAGTGTGAGTTTTCCGGGCTGTCTGGCCATGTTCCAGCAGCATTCTCTCCTGACGTTTCGCCCACATCTATGGCAGGCTCCTCAGAGGTTATGAGGTCTGATGGAAACTGGGCAAGTGAGGTTTATATATCTGTGGAATGATGTCCAGGGTGGGAGAAAGAGCCTCCCCCGTGGAGTGGCCACTTCCCTGTGAAAGCCGCATCCTTGAGCCGCAGTCCCTGTTTCTCGACTCCCTGACAGCTTTACAAGACTTCAGTTCTCCTCCCTCGGCCAAGGAAGGGACAATGTTATTGGCCCCATTAATTATCTCCCATGTTTACTTGCAAGGAAGCAGCACGAAGGGCGGCTGCCAAATATTTTTCATCACTTTTTCCGCCCAATCGGTGGCCAGATAATTTAACAAGGCTGCTACTCATCTGCAGAGTGCAATTTTACAAGGGAACAGGGCAAGTGTCCCTTGGCTACATGAGAGATGTTGCTTGCAAGGTGGTTTGGGGCCTAGGTTCTGGGACAGGCCTTGATGGCCATTATATTTTTCCCAGTGTAGACCTCTATGCAGTCATATCTAATAGACATGAATTGGGTTCTTCCCTGTTTCAACTAACCCTCTCCTCCATGAAAATGGTCTTTTTGTGCTAGAAAGACACCTAATAATCAGTATTTTTCTTTTTAAAATACTATTTATTTGAAATTATATATATATATATATATATATATAATTTAGTTTAAAAAATAGAAAAGAGAAGCAAAGGGAAAAAATTAAGAAAAGAAAAATATTCCATAGTAAAATGTATATTATCTGGCTACGGTCATCCACGCTCTGGTCACATCCTGAATAGATTACTGCAACACACTCTATGTGGGGCTGCCTTTGAAGACAGTTCGAAAATTGCAACTAGTCCAATGGGCGGCAGCCAGCTTACTAACTGGAGCTACATACAGGGAGCATACCACACACACACACACACACACCCTGTTGTGTCAGCTCCACTGGCTGCCTGTCCACTTCCGAGCTCAATGCAAAGTGCTGGTTTTGACCTTTAAAGCTCTATACCAGGGCTGCGCAGGAAGTCGATCGCTATCGACCAGAGGTCGATCACAGCCGGATGGGGCGCTTCTCAGAGGGGGGCGGAGCCAGGCCACACCAAGTCCCACCCCCTCCCCCCGGCTTCGGCACCCCCCAGCAGCTGCTGCAGCCGTGAGGAGGGCAGGGCCAAGTTAGCCTGGTGCTAGCTATGCCACCACTGGCTTGGCCCTGCCCTCCTCAAGGCTGGAGCAGCTGCTGGTAGAGCTGAACCAGAGGGGGGCGGAGCCAGGCTGCACCAAGCCACTCCCCCTGCTCCACCCTGTTTCTCGTCCGGAAGCAAACGTGGACGGTGCACAGTGCGTGAGGCACGCACGCGGAAGGTAGATCTTTCTGACTTGGTTTTATTATAAGTAGCTCGCATGATGAAAAAGTGTGGGCACCCATGCTCTATATGGTTCTGGCCCAGCTTACTTGTCTGAACGCATCTCCCTCTACGTCCCACCTCGTAATTTAAGATCAGCCGGGGAGGCCCTGCTCTCGCTCCCGCCAACTTCTCAAATGTGGTTGGTGGGGACGAGAGAGAGGGCCTTCTCGGTGGTGGCTCCCCGTCTTTGGAATGCGTTTCCAAGCAACATACGATCAACCCCATCCCTCCTGGCATTCAGGAAAAAAGTGAAATCCTAGCTCTGGGTCCAGGCTTTTGCACATTAGCACAATGCAGCACTTTGGATTGGAATTGGAATTGGTAAATTGATGGTTATGGCCCAATGCTTATGTGGTGGACGGAACTCTGTTTTTAACTTAAGTGAATGTGTATTATGTGTTAATGCTAATTGTATTTTAATCCTGAATGTCTATGGTTTTATATCGTATTTATATTGTGTATCGGCATTGAATTGTGCCTTTTGTTAGGCCACTCTGAGTCCCCCCTCGGGGGTTGAGAGGAGCGGGGTAGAAATGATGTAAATAAATAATATATCTCATGGTAGAATTATACATGGATATTGAATGAATCTAAGATGGAGTTTAAAAAAAAAAGGATTATAGAGAAAGTAGTGTATATGAATGTTAATTGAAATATCTAACGTAATCAGTATTTTTAGTTTTTTTTCCTGTTCTGACCATGGGCAAAATACAATAAAATTCCATATTTATTACCTGGAATGAGTTTCAAGTTGTGAAAGTTGGCCTTGTTTTGGTTTTACACCAGGCCAGTGCATTGGGATGTCGAGGAAGACGGATGTCGGAGGATGTGGGGCAACAACGGCGAAGCAGGGAACAGCAGAAAGTGAGTGTTAAGCCTCCCCAATTCTATACACTGGAGGGAAGCACTCGGAGATTTTGGCAGCTTGCTCTGTGCCTCACTTTATGCCGATTTCTAAACCAGGGCCTTATGGGGAAAGAGTTGGCCCCTTCCAGTGGCAGCCGCTGCCGAAGCACCAGCTTCTCCCGCTTGGAGCAGGCAGCAGAGAAAGGAGGGACGCCCTTAAAACACAAAGGTGAGTCTTCTCCACACTGGTCATCATAGATGGAAGAGACCCCAAGGTCCGTTCTCCTTCAACCCCCTTCAGCCTCCATGCAGGAAAAGCACAATCAAAGCCCCCTCTGCAGATGACCATACAGCCTCTGTTGGAAAGCCAGGAATGTGGTACGGCTGGCTAAGTGTCAGCTACTTAAGATCTCTCTGACCAGTAGGTCATGAGTTCGAAGCCTGCCCGGGTCGAGGTGGGTGCTCGACCTTTAAGTGTAGCCTGTTGTCGACCTTTGCAGCCCGAAAGACAGTTGCATCTGTCAAGTAGGAGATAAAGGTACCACATCAAGTGGGGAGGCAAATTTTGACTGAATTATGAGACCATTAAAGAACTCCTGGACCGCTGAGGAATGCGGAAGGAACAACAAGGGATGCTGGCAACGCTGAGAGATGAGAAGTGCGTCAGCTCCCCCTGGTGGCCAGAGTTTGCCTCTGTTCATCTATATGTGTGTATGTGGAAACGGCAGCGGTTGTCTGCTAAGTATGTGTACCTGTAATCCCCTCTGAGTCCCCTTTGGGGTGAGAAGAGCAGAATATAAATAAAGTAAATAAACAAAAATAATAGGATTTGTTACCTTCTGCAGGCAGATCTTGGGGTTTGACATTTATATAATACAGCATTAAACTATACATTATATTATAATAAACACTATACCACATTAGTGTCGGCTTGGTGTGGGAGTCCCAGGAGAGCCTGGCTGTTCTGCTGGTGTACCGTGCGCCTAGTGCACCGGCAGAAAGCCTGGTGCGGCTGCTGGAGACTGTCGGAGTGGGCATTGAGGTTCCCCAGGCTGATTGTTCTGGGGGACTTCAATGTCCACGCCGACGCAGCCTCCACTCCATCTGCCGCCACGGACCTAATGTCTACCATGGCGACATTGGGCCTCTCCCTTTGCAACTCGGGACCCACACACTCGGCTGGGCACACGCTCGACTTGGTCTTTAGCGCGGGGGTTCAAGTGGTCCTAGCCTCTGTAACCGAGGTTCCATGGTCGGACCACTGTGCTCTAAGGATCCGGGTTGAGCAACCGCCTCCCCCATGCAAGGGCGCCGAACAGATTTTAGTTCGCCCGAAGAGCCTTATGGAACCCGAAAGGTTCCTGAATGCTCTGAGGCATCTGGAGTCTATCAGTGTCTCAGTCGATGAGCAGGTTCAAGCTTGGAACACCTCATTAGCCAGAGCTCTCGACGAGATTGCCCCTAGGCGCCCTCTCCGACCCCGCAAACATCGTTCCCCCTGGTACAGAGAAGATCTCAGGCTGATGAAGCAGGAGAGGAGACGGCTAGAGCGCGTGTGGAGGAAACTCCGTGACGGAGCCGCAGCATCAGCTTATAAGCTATTTAAAGATGCTTATGAGTGTGCGGCCAAAAATGTCAAGGCGGCCAAAAATGTGTTCTTCTCCGCCTCGATAGCGTCTGCTAGCTCACGCCCGGCACAACTTTTAAAGTAATTCGGTCCTTGACGACGGTCCCTACTGTCCCAAAAAATAATGATCAGGCCCTCACTGCCGGTGCCTTCCAGAGCTTTTTTACAGACAAGATTCTGAGCCTGCGCCGGGATCTTCCGGCCACGATTGACACAGTAAAGGAACTCGAGACCCCGTGGCCCTCCGCCGGGCCCACCCTCGACCGGTTTCGGCCACTGGACGCAGATGCTGTTGATAAGATAGTGGCTGCAACCAGGCCTACCACCTGCTCCCTCGACCCGTGCCCCTTCTGGCTTGTTAGATCTTGCCTGGAGGGGTTACGTGGGCCTCTGTTGAATATTGTAAACAGCTCCCTTGAACAAGGAGTCTTTCCAGAGTGCTTAAAAGAGGCGGTGGTAGCTCCATTACTGAAGAAACCGTCACTAGACCCTGCGGTTCCCTCCAACTACCGGCCAGTGTCGAATCTTTCGTACCTGGGGAAGGTGGTTGAGAGGGCAGTAATGGAGCAGCTGCAGTCCTTCTTAGATGATGCAACATGGCTAGACCCCTTCCAGTCCGGCTTCCGCTTGGGGCATGGGACGGAGACAGTCCTGGTCTCCATCACAGACCAACTCCGCTGCCAGCTCGACCAAGGCGGGTCTGCGCTGCTCGTGTTATTGGACCTCACGGCAGCGTTTGACACGGTCGACCACAATCTTTTGACCTGGCCATGGCTGGAGTGAGGGGGACAGTCCTGAAATGGCTGGCCTCCTTCCTCCACCAGCGGTCTCAGCGTGTGAGGAGGGGCGAGGTGGTCTCCGGGGGCTCCCCATTAGTCTGCGGGGTTCCCCAGGGGGCCATTCTCTCCCCTCTGTTATTTAACATCTACATGCAGCCGCTTGCACAGCTGGTGCGGAGTTATGGGCTGGAATGTCACCAGTATGCTGATGACACCCAGCTCATTCTGAGGATGGAGGGCAGGCCGGGATCCGTCCCCGATAATTTCCAACACTGCCTCGAAGCCGTTACTGGATGGCTGCAAGCCAGTAGGTTGAGGGTGAATCCGGCGAAGACAAAGATCTAGTGGCTGGGCCGCCCGGGTGATGTGGATGTCCAGCTTCCGAGCCTGGACGGTGAGGCGTTATGCCCATCGTCTTCCGTTAAGAGCCTGGGGGTCCACTTGGACTCCCAGCTGACCACGGAGGCCCAGGTCTCTGCGGTCAGCAAGATCGCTTTTTTTCATCTGTGACAGGCAAGGAGGCTGGCCCCCTATCTCTCCCGGAACGATCTGGCCACGGTGATCCAAGCCACGGTCATCTCGAGACTAGACTACTGCAATGCGCTCTACGTTGGCCTTCCTCTGTCGGTGACCCGGAAGCTCAAGCTAGTGCAGAACACTGCCGCCCGGCTCCTGTCTGGCACGCCAACAGGTAGCTATATAACACCTGTTTTGCAGGATCTGCACTGGCTGCTAATTGAGCACCGGATCACCTTCAAAGTGTTGGTTCTCACCTTTAAGGCCTTGCACGGTCTGGGGCCAGCATATCTGAGGGACCGTCTCACCCCATACTGCCCTTTGAGATCACTACGGTCCGAGGACTCCAATCTCTTGGAGATACCCTCGGCCAAACTTGCAAGATTGACATCTACCCGCCGGAGGGCGTTCTCTGTCATAGCGCCTACGCTGTGGAACGCCCTCCCGGCCGGAACTCGAGCCATGAAAGACCTGCTCCCGTTCAGGCGGGCCTGTAAAACCCACCTGTTTAAGCAGGCCTTTGGTGGGTAGGTCCTGCCCATGCCCCGCCTCCTATCCGTTCGTCATGGGACGATGGGCTGCTTATTGTTGTTGTTTTAACTGTTTTATTGCCTGTTTTTATCATGCCTTTCGGCTCCTGTAAGCCGCCGCGAGCCTCAGGGAGTCGGCGGCATAGAAGCCCGAATAATAAATAAATAAATAAATTATATTCCAGCAGGAATGTGGCGCAGCTAGCTGGGTGTCAGCTGCATAAGATCTCTCTGACCAGTAGGTCATGAGTTTGAGGCCTGCCCAGGTCGAGGTGAGCGCTCAACCATTTGTGTAGCTTGTTGTCGACCTTTGCAGCCCGAAAGACAGTTGCATCTGTCAAGTAGGAAATTTAGGTACCACTTTGTGGGGAGGCTAATTTAACTGATTTATGAAGCCATAAAAATCTCCAGGAAGTATGCAAAGAATGAGGAAGTGTCAGCTCCCCTGGTGGTCAGAAGCTGGAATGTTAAATAGCCTCTGAGTGTCTGTCTATATATGTTGTGTGTCTATGGCATTGAATGTTTGTCATGTATATGTACATTGTAATCCGCCCTGAGTCTCCTTTGGGGTGAGAAGAGCAGAATATAAATAAAGTAAATAAATAAATAATAAAGGAGTCTCCAGCGTACTTTCAGGCAGTGAGTTCCACTGCTGAACAGCTCTTACGATGGACCAGGAGTACCTCTGTCTTGTCTGAATTTAGCTTCAGCTTGTTTTAACAGTTTTGATAATCACCTCATTTCTCCTCTGACCCTCTTCAGGATCTTTACCGGGTGCCCCCCACGGCCAAAGCGCTCCGAAGGGCCAGGAGGAAGTGCAGTCCCTCAAAGCGGAGGTCTTGGTTCTCCGCCGGCGCCTGGATGCCTCCGAGAGCCAACGCAAGACCCTCCTGGAGACCTGCTGGCAGCAAGAGAAGACCCGAAGCTTGGCCCCAGAGAGGCAAGCACCTCTGTTGGGGCTGAGAGCTCTGTCTTGGCAAAAGAAAAAGGAGGACCAAGACGACCAGGCCTTGGGCGGAAAGCGGGTAGCAGAGAAGACGGAAGGTGATGGCAAGAAGCTTCCTTCAGAGGCTGAGAAGGAAGAGGAGGACTCCGCGAAAGAGGAAACAGAGCTAGATGTCCCAAAGGAGGTCCAAACGGAAGCAGGGAAAATGCCACCCTTCGCTGAAGAAGAGGACCTCTCCAAGGAGCAGCCTTTGGAGGGAAACGTGGAAGCCCTGCAGGAGGAACTCCGGGCCTTGGCTGCTGGGAAAGCCGAAGCAGAAGCCCAAGCCAGCCTGGTCCAGCAGAAGCTCCAAAGTCTGCAGACCACGCTGGGGAGGCAGACGGAGCGGTTGGCGCAAGCCATGGAAACGCAAACCCACCATGTCGAGGAGCTTCTGGCCGATGCGGAAGAGAAGGACCGCCTCATAAAAGGCCTCCGCAAAGAGCTGGAAGGCGCCAAGAAGGCCTTGGATATGGCCCACGCGGAGGGACAAAGGCTACACGGGTTCATGGAGCACGGCGGAGAGGAACCCCATAGAGATAACCCCAAGCAAGGTGTGGAAGTGGGTATGGGAGAGGTACCCACTCTGACACAAGATGCCAACGCGGGAGAAAATACTCAAGATGCAGAACTGACACAAGTAAGATTGTCCTGTTCACAACATCCAGGGAATATTAGGAAGAGAGTGTCATGCCCTCGCAATGCTATTTGGAATGGAAAACATAAGGCATTGTTTAAAGCCAAGGTGAAATTTAATTTAATTTGCAGAGCGCATCCTAGTCTCAATTTCACTTTTTGCCAAAACGTAGTGCCTATTCTTCCCATTTTGGGCCCGAACACCCAGTTCCACTGAGGAACTAGATACATTTGACATTCAAAGCTGCACATTTATTGACTAATGCAGTGTTTCCCAACCTTTTTTGAGCCGCGGCACATTTTTTACATTGACAAAATCCTGGGGCACACCACCAACCAAAATGACACAAAATGACACTCTGACACAGTAATACATATAGTTAATATGTTTTTAAATGTATTTATACACTCAGTGTGAAACCTGGGCCTGTTTCGATGAACACCACATAGATATCCTGGCAGGAATGGCAGAAAGACACAAACTTCCCACACAGAACTCCCATAACCAAGGGGAAATGCTATAAGAGTTTGGTGGGCATTGACCTTGGGTTTTGGAGTTGTAGTTCACCTATATCCAGAGAGCACTGTGGACTCAAACAATGTTGGATCAGGACCAAACTTGGCATGAATACTCAATATGCCCAAATGTGAACACAGATGGAGTTTGGGAAAAATAGATCTTGACATTTGGTAGATGCTGGGATGTATAGTTCCCTGCCATCAAATAACACTCTGAACTCGCAACAGCAATGGAATTGAACCAAACTTCGCATTCAGAACTCCCATGACTAACAGAAAATACCAGAGGGGTTTGGGAAAAAAAGACATTGCCATTTGGTAGTTGCTGGGATGTATACTTTACCTGAGCATTCCAGGCCTGGATCTGGTTGGGAGGTGTGCGCCAGGCAAGGGAGGCCACACCACATGGCCTCACCTCACGGGAATATAAGTATAATGTAATTTTGTATTGCATTATGATATAATATAATATGGTAATAATATCTCCCGGCATTACTTCGCGAACGAAGATTCGTAGGAAGGACTCATCCCACGCTTTTTACAAGCGCATTGATGACTAAAAAGGCCAATCTGGGATAGGCAAGTTTGGTTGCAGAAAGTACAGCAGAAAGTCTCCTTGGGTGATGTCGTTTCCAAGTTGTGGTTCTTTCTGCATTGTCATTTCTCTTTGAGACCCATTCGGCATGTCTTCTCGAAAGAGGTCACAGCCTTGTGGATAGTGCGTCTCCATGCCTCCTGATGTGAGGCCAGGGTGGACCATTGTTGGTGATCAATCTGGCCCAGTCTGAGATGTTCATTATTCATTTAAGTAAAATGAAATTATTCATTTAAATAAAAATAAAAAAATTTTAGACACAGCAAGACTTAGACAAAAGAAGGGGGAGGGGAAAAATAATAATATAAAACACAAAATAAAGTTAAATAAATAAAATAATAACAAAAATAAGAATTTAAAACTATGTAACTATTGACAAAATTCCCAGGCTCAGCTAGTCTCTTGGGCATAGCCCAACCCATCAGCTTCGTGCTTTGCATTTTCACTTAACACACTCACCAACTGATTTTTTCATTACCTAACATAATTGACCCAACAGAGATGATGGTCACTCTGTTCCTTTGATGTTTCTTTGCAGCTGGAGGCTTCTCTCGCTCAACTTGTGCAAGAAAAACAGGCCCTGCAGGAGGAACTCGCCTGTTGGAAGGCAAGGAGCACGGAAAGAGGAGATGGTGAAGGATCAGTTGTTTCAGGAAAGGATGGAGAGGCTGCCGAGGGTGACGAAAGGAAGGAACCAGTTCTAGAGGCATCCCAGCAGAGCGAGTCCTTGTCCCAGGTGAGACGGAGGGATGCCCAGACCCAGACCGAGGGGCCCGAGGCCAGCCAGCGGAGGCGGGAGCGGGTCTCCGTGGCCTTCGATGACACCCAGTACGAACCCTATGGGCTTCCTGAAGTAGTCATGAAGGGTAAGTGAAGCAAATGGAGCCATCCTTGACGACGGTCCCTACTGTCCCAAAAAATAGCGATCAGGCCCTCACTGCCGGTGCTTTTCAGAGCTTTTTTGCAGACAAGATACTGAGCCTCCGCCGGGACCTCCCAGCCACAGTTGATACAGTGAGAGAGCTAGAGACCTCGTGGCCCTCCGCGGGCCCACCCTCGACCGGTTTCGGCCACTGGACGCAGATGCTGTTGACAAGATAGTGACTGCAGCTCGCCCTACCACCTGCTCCCTCGACCCGTGCCTCTCCTGGCTTGTTAGATCTTGCCTGGAGGGGCTACGTGGGCCTCTGTTGAATATCATTAACAGCTCCCTTGAGCAAGGAGTCTTTCAGAGTGCTTGAAAGAGGCGGTGGTGGCTCCATTACTGAAGAAACCATCATTGGACCCGCGGTTCCCTCAACTACCGCCCGGTGTCGAATCTCTCGTACCTGGGCAAGGTGGTTGAGAGGGCAGTAATGGAGCAGTTGCAGTCCTTCTTGGATGATGCAACATGGCTTGACCCCTTCCAGTCCGGCTTCCGTTCGGGGCACGGGACGGAGACGGTCCTGGTCTCCATCACAGATCAACTCCGCTGCCAGCTCGACCAAGGCGGGTCTGCGCTGCTCGTGTTATTGGACCTCACGGCAGCGTTTGACACGGTCGACCACAATCTTTTGATCCACCGCCTGGCCATGGCCGGAGTGAGGGGACAGCCCTTAAATGGCTGGCCTCCTTCCTCCGCCAGCGGTCTCAGCGTGTGAGGAGGGGCGGGTGGTCTCTGAGGGCTCCCCACTGATTTGTGGGGTCCCTCAGGGGCCATCCTCTCCCCTCTGTTATTTAACATCTACATGCAGCCGCTTGCACAGCTGGTGCGGAGTTATGGGCTGACCTGTCACCAATATGCCGATGACACTCAGCTCATTCTGAGGATGGAGGGTAGGCGGAGTCCGTCCCCGATAATTTCAACATTGCCTTGAAGCCGTCACTGGATGGCGGCGAGCCAGTAGGTTGCGGGTGAATCCGGCGAAGACGGAGATCTGGTGGCTGGGCCGCCCGGGCGGGATGGGTGCCCGGCTTCCGACCCTGGACGGTGCGGCACTACCTAGCCACGGTGATCCAAGCCACGGTCATCTCGAGGCTAGATTACTGTAACGCGCTCTACGTTGGCCTGCCTATGTCCTCGATCCGGAAGCTCAAGCTGGTGCAGAACACCGCCGCCCGGCTCCTGTCTGGGGCTCCAGCAGGATGCCGAATAACTCCAATCTTGCGGGATCTGCACTGGCTGCCTATTGAGCACCGGGTCGCCTTCAAAGTGTTGGTTCTTACCTTCAAGGCCATTCACGGCCTGGGGCCAGCGTATCTGAGGGACCGTCTCGCCCTATATTGCCCACCGAGATCACTACGGTCTGTAGAGGCCAACCTGTTGGCAGTTCCATCTGCTAAGCTAGCTCGCTTAACATCTACTCGCCGGAGGGCGTTCTCCGTGATAGCTCCTACGCTATGGAACGCCCTCCCGGCTGAGGCCAGAGCCCCTGAGGGACCTACTCCCCTTCAGACGGGCCTGCAAAACCCATCTGTTTAGGCAGGCCTTTGGGAGTAGGCCCTTATCCATGCCCGGTCCGATCCATCGGGTTCTGCTGCTGTTTTAACTGCTGTTTTAATTGTTTTAATTGTTTTAATTGTATTGCTTGTTTTTAATTTTGAGGTACATCCTTGTGCGCTATGTTTTATGTTGCACCTCTGGCATTGAGCCATTGGCATGTGAGCCGCCGCGAGCCCTCGGGAGTCGGCGGCGCAGAAATCGCAATAATAAATAAATAAATAAATAAATCATCATTACATTATTATTATTAATAATAATATTAGTATTATTATTATTAATAATAATACAGGCAGTCCCCATGTTACAAATGACTCCTAGTTAAGAACAGGCAGTCCCCATGACCCATTAGGGTGATAACCTTTTGGGGAAAATGGCATTTACCAGTATTCGTGCAAGGCAACTAGGTTTCTCAGTTGTTAGTTTGATGTCCCTAGGTATGTCTTTGAACTGTCAAGGACAAAGATATGCTAATGCACTAACACTATCTATCTATATCTATATCTATATCTATATATATCTATATCTATATCTATATATATCTATATTTCTCTCTCTCTCTCTCTCTCTCTCTCTCTATATATATATATATATATACACACACACACACATGTGTGTGTGTGTGTAATGTTTGTTTGTGGGATTAACATAACTCAAAAACCACTGGACGAATTGACTCAAAATTTGGACACAATACACCTAACAGTCAGGCCCGGATTAACACCTTTATGCGCCCTAGGCCACACTTTGGAATTACGCCCCCTTTAAGCCAACCTCTACCGCTCCCCCCTCCCCCCCCAGGAAGGGGCTGGTCCCCCTCCTTGCCCGCTGGGGAGCAGAGCAGGAAGGCCATGGCCACCAGGAGGCTCCGGCAGGCGCTTCCCATGGCCAGGCGGAACGAGGAGTGTCCCGGGCAGCCAAGAGCCAGGGGCCACGCTGGGACAGAAGAGCCGAGGCGAAGCGAAGCAGGTGTCCTCTGTCCCTGTGTCCGTCCGTTCGTGCCTGGCCGGTGTGCCAGAAACTCAGAAGAGTCCCGCCTGGCAGGGCAAGGAGCAGGCCATGTCCACAGCCAGCCCCCCGCGGACCCGGAGCCTTGACCCCGACCCTCGCTCGGCCCAAGTCTTCTGGAGGAGCCTCCTGCCTCCCTGATGGTTGCAGCCTCCCCAGGAAAGATGGAGGGAGAGTGGGGGCCAGCCAGGCCGGGACACCCGTTCACATGCCATTCGCTCCCTCCCTCCCTCCCTCCGCAAAGGAGGCCATGTCCGGAAGGGAGGGAGGGAGAAGAGGGCCAGGTTCTCGGGATTGGACCCGGGGACAGAGCTAGGCACCCTTCCCACAACCAACACACCCAACTCTCCCTTGGCATTCACAAGCTCCGAGAGTTGGGAGAGACCCAGGGGCCGGCCATGGCGTTTTTATTTGTTTCAACATTTTTTTTTTTTTTGGTCCGTGATCTGCCCCCCCCCCTTGGCTTGCGCCCCTAGGCCATGGCCTAGGTTGGCCTTATGGGTAATCCAGGCCTGCTAACAGTCCGAGTGTCCATCACTCCTAAACACACACATATAACCCCAGTGTATATGAGTGTATGTGTATATATATAAAAGGTGTATGTGGGGGGGTTAAGTCTGTGGAACAGACTTAAAACCCCTCAAAGTACACCATATACACATACACTCATATACATATACATATGCACACATTCATACATACACACGTATATATATGCACAGACACACAGAAATATACACATATATACACACATATATACACACACATATGCATATAGACAAGCACACACTTAAAATTGATGATCATGCTCCCCATGCTCTATTCTGCCTTAGTTGGACCACATCTGGAATACTGTGTCCAATTCTGGGCACCACAGTTGAAGGGAGATGTTGACAAGCTGGAATGTGTCAAGAGGAGGGCGACTAAAATGATTCAGGGTCTGGAGAA
>JARBWK010001047.1:0-21876 GCA_030556195.1 Anolis apletophallus | reverse complement strand
CGACTTGCAGTTTCTCAAGTCGCTCCTGAGACGAGAAAAAATATTATTCTGCAGAGGCGAGGAGTCTCACATGGCTGAAGTTCCAGTCTACCAGAGCTACCAGCCCAATGGGGTCTTGCCCAGTAGAGCAAAAGAGCACCCCTTCCCCCACCATCTTAATGCCCAACGTACTTTCTTATTTATTATTTATTTATTTACATCATGTATATTCCGCCCCTCTCACCCCGCAGGGGACTCAGGGCGGATCACAATGCACATATATAGGCAAACATTCAATGCCATTTGACATATAAGACAGACACAGAGGCAATTTAACATTCCAGCTTTTCTGGCCACCAGGAGGATCTGTCGCATTCCTTCGCTCCTTTTGTGTATATTTCCTGGATATTTTTATGGCCTTGAAAATCAGTTAAATTAAGCCTCCCCACTCAAGTGGTACCTAAATTTCCTACTTGACAGATGCAACAGTCTTTCGGGTTGCAAAGGTCGACAACGAGCTACACAATTGGTCGAGCGCTCACTTCGACCCGGGCAGGCCTTGAAATCATGACCTTCTGGTCAGTTGAGATCTTATGCAGCTGACACCCAGCCAGCTGCGCCACATTTCTGGTGCTGCCCCAATGCTTATAAACTCTCCATGGCATAGCACTTCACTTCCTCTTTTGCAATCTTGACTTTGTGGTACTCGGAAGGCAAGCCACTTCTTAGAAAAAAAATCCGATTTTTAAAAATGTGTTATTTTGCCCTGAAAACCATACAAAGTTCTCCTAAATGTGAAAACATACCGCTGGAAAGAAAGAGCAATCAATGCTTGTAGAAAATGATGAGTGAAAGAGGGGAGCCTAGGCTCTGCCTGCCTTTTGTTTCACTGCTGTTTCCTTCTTTGATCTATGTACTCACAGTCCTTTTGCTTCTTTCGTACCTGCAGAGGTCACTTCCCCTTCTTCAATAAGTCAGTCGGTCTCTTTGTTCTCTTGGTCCAGGAAGGAGCATCCAGGGGGAATCAACCCCGGTAATGACTGCTAGCGTACACCCACACATGAAAGACAGCTCTTAGGGGCTCTTGTAACGAAGTATAGCTCAAATCTCTTTCCTATTCTAAAATGTTTTTTTTTCTAAGACAGAATAGACACACATTATTTCCTCTACCATGTAAAACTATCCAGAGTAATTGTTTTTACTATAACAGGGCTGTCCAACTGGTGGCCCGGGGGCCGTATAAGGCCCCCAGCCCCTTCCCTACGGCCCCCTAAGCTTTTAAATTAAAAATAAAAATTGAAAAATAAAATAAATAATAAAAATTTAAAAAAATACCTCCTTCCGGGTTGAGCAGATCGCGAGAATACGCAATCCACATGGGAGTTCGCTGTCAACGTGAGATCACGCCGGCGTTGACAGCGAAATCCCGTGTGGGTTGCGTATTCTCGAGATACTCTTTGGCTACTCTACTACTGGATTGCTGAGGCCCACAGACGCGATTAGGACCTTATTCGACTCAGTCGGTCGTCGCCTCTCTCGTCGTCCGGGTACTCCTGGATCCTGTGCATTTGGAAAAGGTAGACCGAAGCAGGGGGCTCCTCAGGGGGCTCCTCATTCCCTCCCCCCATCTCCCCTCATGTATTAAATATAAAATTAAATATATTTAAAGATGAAATAAGGGGAGATGGGATACATTAAAATAAGTGGGAGGGGAGGATGGAATTAAATATGTTTATATTTAATATTAAATAAAAATAAGGGGAGAGGGGAGGATGGAATTAAATATATTTTATATTATTTATTTTATAATTAATAATGCAACCAGGAATTGTAAGTAAATTGGAGTCGGGGGAGGGGCGGAGCGGGGGCGGGGGTGGGGCTGGGGCAGACCCTACGCCCCCCCAGGTCATCAGTGACCGGAATTCAGGCCCCTGGGCCGGTAGAAGTTGGACAGCCCTGTACTATAAGCTCATATTGTGTTGCCCTGCTGAACTCTGCTTAATATCCATTAGGGTTGTGCAAAAATGAGGGTGTGGGTCATAAGTAGTAAGTGTTTTGGAAAATCCATACCTATGACCTGATTATGAAGACAGCACACTGCAACCTCTCACCCCACATACAAATGTATTAAAACTGCCAATGTTCATGCTGAGACCACTCTGTCAGGAGCGGCTCAGGACTTCATGGCAACCATGGGTCTGTCCCAATTAGCATCGGGTCCCACCCACAGTGCTGGACACACGCTGGATCTGGTTTTCTGTCAGGGATGGGAACAGGCCCGGATTAACCAATTTTGGTGCCCTAGGCCACACTTTGGAATTACGCCCCCAAACCAACCTCTACTGCACCCCCTTACCTCCTCCTTGCGGCTCCGCGTGCCTCCTTCTTCCTCCGCGCGCCCCGGGGGTGAGCCTTCCCTTCCTTCCTCCCTCCTCGCCATGCGCCCGGCTTCCTTGAGTCAAGGAAGCCGGGCGCAGCGCGGAGGAGGATGAGGGAAGCCCCACCCCCGGGGGCAAGCCTTCCTCTTCCTCCTCGCCACGCGCCCGGCTTTTTTGAGTCAAGGAAGCTGGGCACGTTGCGGAGGAGAAAAGGAAGCCTCGCCCCCGGAAGCACCCAAAGATCGACTTTAAAAACATTTGGGGGGGGGGGTGTCCGGATCTGGCGCCCCCCCTCGGCTGCGGCCATAGGCCGTGGCCTAGTGTGGCCTTATGGGTGATCTAGGCCTGGATGGGAAGAAGATGGCAGGGTGGAGGAGTTGACTATCGATCCATTGCCGTGGATGACCACCACCTGATCAGGTTTAGACTTATTGTGCCCTCCTACCTCTGCAGGAGTGGTGGACCCATTAAAATGGACCATCCCAGGAGACTTATGGATCCAAATGGTTTCCTGATGGCTCTTGGGGATTTTCCCGCCTCCTCAGTAAGTGACCCTGTCAAGGCCCTGGTCTCCCTCTGGCAGGCCCGTAGCCAGGATTTTGATGGGGGGGGGGGGGGGGGAGTCTGAGTGAGTGAGGATCTACCTTAGCAAACCTTTTGTATTGTTATCCCAATACCCACATGAATATGGGGTATATTGAGCATGGTGATTGGATCATGATATGAATAAACAAGAGTGCACCGAGGGCACAGGTACGGACAAGGATGCCACAATGCCACGTACCAGTAAGGCCTTTTCGCAGACCACCCTGAGAATTGGGGGGTGAAGCCTCTCAAGCCCCCGGCTACGGGCCTGCTCTCTGGGATAGGGAGATGACCAGGGATATAGACATGATCACTCCAGAATGCTCCCTCTCGAGTAACCGAGTTAAACCAATTACTTGGTTCACTGAGGAGCTGGCAGTGATGAAGTGAAAGAAGAGGTGACTCGACCACGTGTGGTGACGGAAGCGTAGCGGGTCAGTCAAGCACGTCTAGTTTCCTTTTAAGGATCTATGACACAACAATAATGGCTGCAAAAAACCCTCTTGTGGCCAATATTGCGTCTGGTAAGAACCGTCCAGCTGACCGGTTCTGAGTTGTCAAAGGACTATTAAGTCCGCCTCAGAGCGAGATCTCTGACAACTCGGCAGATCACTGTTACTTAAGGAGGCTTTTCAGACCTTGAACCAGTGGTTGGCTGCTGTGACAATCTGGATGAGGGCTAACAAATTGAAATCGAATCCAGACAAGACAGAGGTCATCCTGATCAGTCAAAAGGCTGAACAGGCCATAGGATTACAGCCTGTGTTGGATGGGGTTACACTCCCCACCCTATTCCACCCTATTGATTCAGAGCCATTTTAAAAAGCCATTGGAGGCTGTTTGCATGGGAGTGCGGGCAGGCTGAACCAATCATGCTATTGGCCAAATGATTTCTGCATTAGCAAAACAGATTCAACTTCTTGTCTTGTCTTAGTGTTACTCAAGAGTGCTAAAAATAAATTAAAAATCCAGAAGCCATTGTGGAAGAAGATGTCAATCCATAAGTAAAAATAGGAAAGAACCAGAAAGGGTGAGGGGTTCAGGCACATTTACAACACCATTCCAGCTAATACAATCAGGCTAGACACCAAAATGGGACACTTTTGTGAACCACACTATTGAGGTTTAAAAAAAGCTAGTAGCCTATGGAAGTGACAAGAAATGATAACAAGCAACATTAAAAGTCAGGGTTTGACATGGCCCAAATCACTCCAAATGACCTTGTCTGGATAAGCCCTTTGTCCAAATGGATTAGGTTTGCAGGCCGAGGAGCCCCACAAGCAAGGATTATACTTACCAATCTGCATATAAATAAGTATAGATTTTTTTGTGTGCTGTGTATCTTTAAATTTCATTAAAAATTGACATAAAATATTTACTCTCACAGATATTGATAAATTTTATTCAAAGTAATTCAAAACAATACCACAATCACGTGCATTATACCTGACATAAGGATATTTTAAAATCACATTTCCCCATAGATTACGGTGAGACAATAGTGACTGAGAAGGATTTTCACTTGTATCATTTTGTATGACCAGAAAGGGAGAGAAGAACTGACAGTATCTGCTGAACTTAATCCAATCTTTTGTTGCCATTCCCTTTCCCTTGTGTGTCTTGTCTTATTCAGATTGTAAGCCCGAGGGCAGGGAAGTGTCAAATTTAAAAAATTGTAAACCACTAAGCAGGGCATACATAATCTAAGTAGATAAATAAATAACAAATTGTGTTGTATTCTACTTGTATCAATCAATGAAACTCAAATGTGTTATCTTGGTCATTGCATAAATCTCTCAGCTGAGAAGCTAACCTTTCTCTTAATGTTATAGTCCACACCCCGTGTTTCCATTTTGCTGATGAGAAACCATGGGCCTACTTCCAATGATATGCAATTTCCAGTCTGGCAGTCTTACAAAGAAAACCAATTAATTCCTTATGAAGAAATGATATATCTCTTTCTAGAAACTGTCAGAGTCGACCAATAGCCGTAATGGATTCACTCTTTCAATTAAGGCTCCCCCCCCCTTCTTTAGAAAGCTTCATGCGAAAATTATATGGTATAATAAAGACATGACCACCACATTTGAATAGAAGATCAACATCATGATACTGCCAACAACATGTGTTCTTCTCTTTTGTTATATAACTATATTTGCAATTTAGGACAGAACCAAAAATATGTGTCTACTCCAAGGCAGTAAGCTAAGTCAAAAAGGAAAGAGGAGAAAAGGAAAGGGGGGAAAAACAAGCAAAAACACCCTAAACCAGGGGTCGGGAACCTTTTTGACTCAGAGAGCCATGAAAGCAACCTATTTGGAAATTTATTTCACTGAGCACCATATCTATTATATGAAGGAGGTCCCGTCATGGAACGACTGGCATAGACAGAGAAACCTTACAAGGCAGACACACCAAACTTGGCAACAAAAATAGGCCTCAGGCAAGGTAGGTTTTTAGCAAAGAAATCCCCCCCCCCAAAACCTAGAAGGCCCCCAAAACAACGATACAAAAAACCTACATTTCCCAGCGTCCTCCGCGGCCGCCAGGGAGTATTTGCATAACGCCTCTATTGGCCAGCCAACATGAACATTCTGACCCTCTAAACTGGCAGAGGAGGATAAGGCAAAGGCCTGAGGCAGTCGCCAACACGAACACCCAATTCACTTCCCACACTCCATCCAACTGCAGTTTAGAGGAGGGCACACCAGAAAATTGAAACCCCTACAAATCACAGACCACGCCCAAAATTGACAGTAAGGCTTCATTAACATGATTTTCCTGACTAGGCCTCACTTAATGGGATGCTGTTTAAGCTCCGAATTGACAGTAAGGCTTCATTAACTTGATTTTCCCGACTAGGCCTCAGCTCATGGGACATTGTGTATGGCCTTGTCACAATCACCGACTTAGAACTGCCCCTTTAACACACACACGGAGACGTAGCAAAGGCTAACTAGTTTATTGAATAAAAACAGATCCAAAAAGCAATTCACTTAATAAAGTTCATAGGAAGCAATCAGCACGAAGCTGCAGTTCAGTAAAGTAGCAAAGTCCAAAAGGTAGTTCAAAGGCAAACGTGGCAAAAGCTTGGCAAGGCTTCCGGATTCACTCGGAACGTAGCAAGGATCCGCACCAATGCGAATCGCATACAAGGCAAGGTCTTGGTTCAAGGCGAGCCAAACTAGGCTCCAAGATTCACTCCGCTTCAACGCCCTTCAGATCAGACGTGGCCGGAGAACTGACGATCAGTTCCCACGGGGCCGTTCTTAATCCCTCGGCCTGGAACCCCGACGATCTAGGGCCCGGCGTCTCCAATCTCTACTTTCTGAACGGCGACGGTCTAGGGACAGATGCCAGCTCCTCCTGCCCTCCTCTATGTCCCTGCGCCTGTTATGAGAACGGCCCCGTTCTGGCAAGCCAGAATCGCTATCTTCCTGAGAAGCAGCCTCCCCCGGAGTTTCCCAGCCGCTGGCCTCCATCTGCTGCCCGGCCAGCTCTTGGGAACCTCGACCGTTTGGGAATTCATAACTATCTCCGCTATCTGCTTCGCTGCCTCCCATCTCCACCTGGTCCGCTCCTTCCCCGGGAGAATGCTCCCACTCAAGATCCCAGGCTAAACTCTCTACAGGTGAACTGGGCAAAGGTACGGCTGACCAATCTTGCTCTGGGCCTTCCAACTCATCCTCCGAGTCCCTTCCAGCCTGTGCGGGTCCCAATGCCAACGGGACCCCCGGTGCATCGCCCCCCCCCCCAGTGGCACGAACGGACCCATGGGTGCTACACTATCCCCCCTCAGGGCCCCCTGGGCCACCCCCGGGCTTGGGCTTGTCAGGATATTTGCGGTGGAAACGAGCCACCAGCTCCGGCGCGTGTACATCTCGAGCCTTGACCCAAGCACGTTCTTCCGGGCCAAAACCTTTCCAGTCAATGAAGTACTCCAACTTCCGGTAACGGAGGCGGGCATCAAGATGTCCTGCACCTCGACCTCCTCTCCGCCCTCCCGCATCACAGGGGGAGGAGGCGGCTGCGTCACGTCAGGCCGCACCCCCTTCGCCGGGCGGAGCAAGGAGCGATGGAACACCGGGTGGAGTTTCATGTCCACTGGGAGTTGTAGTTTGAAAGAAACAGGGCCCACCTTCTCCAACACCTTGTAGGGGCCCAAAAATCTCGCATCAATTTGCGGCTCGGCCGTTGAGTGGGCAAATTCTTGGTAGACAACCAGACTCGATCCCCCACTAGGATGTCAGGACCCTCCTGGCGCCGCCGATCAGCCATCCGCTTGTAGTCGGCCTTGGCCTGGTCCAATTGAGTACGTAGCAAATCTTGAAGTGCAGCGAGCTCCGCAGCCAATCCTCCGCCACCGGCACCTCCCCCGATGGAGTCACGGGGGGGTAGAACCGGGGATGGTATCCATAGTTGGCAAAGAAAGGAGTCTCCTTGATAGATTCCTGGGTCGCATTGTTGTACGCAAACTCCGCCATTGACAACAAAGACGCCCAGTTACTTTGCTGGTAGTTAACATAGCACCGCAGATACTGCTCCAAGGTGGCATTTACCCTTTCGGTCTGGCCATCGGTCTGAGGATGATGGGCCGTGGACATCCGCGCCTCAATCCCCAGCTGCTTCTGGACAGCCTTCCAGAACTGGGAAGTGAACTGGGAACCACGGTCCGTCACCAAACTCTCGGGCAGGCCATGCAACCGAAACACATGTTGCACAAACATATCGGCCGTCTCCTTGGCCGTAGGCACCCCCACACAGGGGATGAAGTGTCCCATCTTGGTGAGACAGTCCACCACGACCAGGATCGTGGTGAACCCCTTGGACTTGGGCAAATCAGTGATGAAATCGGCCGAAATCATCTTCCACGGGGCAGAAGGGGTCGGGAGGGGCTGGAGCAAACCGGCCGGCTTGCCCCCCGGGTTCTTGGCCCGCTGGCACACAGGGCAGGATCCCACAAAGTCCTCCACATCCCGGCGCACTTTGAGCCACCAAAGTCCCGTAGGACCAGCTGCAGCGTCTTAAAGAGCCCACAATGTCCCGCTGCCTTGGTGTCGTGGCAAAGCTTTAGAATGTCCCCCGCTCAGGGCCCGGAGAAACATAAACAGAGTCACGGTGATAAAGCACCCGTCTCTCACCTGAAACGGAGCCTGCACCCCCTTGGTCAGCTGCTCTTGCACCCAAGGGTCGTCCCGTTGGCGAGCCTGCATCCGCACACCAACGGCCGCTTATCTACAGGGCGAGGCGGGGCCGCGGGCCGGCACGGGAGCCGTTCGGCGGCTGCAAAGTTCTCCGCTTTGAGCAGAGGCTGCTCGGGGAGGCCTTCCCCCCCGCGGACATACTCCGGCTTCCGGGACAGGGCATCAGCTTGCTTGGTCTGCTTGGGGGTCACATAGTGAATGCGGAAATTGAAGCGCTCAAAGAACAGGGACCATCTCTGTTGCCTTTGGTTCAATTTGCGCTGAGACTTCAAGTGCTCCAAATTCCGGTGGTCGGTGTGAACTTCCACCGGGAATTTGGCCCCTCCAGGAGGTGTCTCCAGACTTCAAACGCCACCTTGATGGCTAGGAGCTCCTTCTCCCAAATGGTATAGTTCTTCTCCGGCGCCGTGAGCTGCCGGGAATAGTAGGCGCAGGGCAACAAGTCCGTCCCCTGTGGTTGGAGCAGGATCGCTCCCACAGCCACATCCGAAGCGTCAGCCTGCACGATGAAGGGAGTGCGGAGGTTGGGGTGCTGCAAAAGCGGCTGAGTGGTGAACAGCTGCTTCAGCCTCTGGAACCCCGCGTCTGCCTCCGGCGTCCACCGGAACGGCGCCTTACCCCGCAGGCACTGGGTGATCGGATCAGCCCACTTGGCAAAGTCAGGAATGAACTTTCTGTAGTAGTTGGCAAAGCCCAGGAAGCGTTGAATGTCCTTTTTGCTGGCCGGAGCCGCCCAGTCAACCACAGCCTGGATCTTGGTGTCATCCATGGCTATGCCCGAGGAAGAAATACGGTAGCCCAGAAAGTCCACCTCACGCAGATCAAACGCACACTTCTCCAGCTTAGCATAGAGCCCGTGGGCCCGCAGTCTCTGGAGCACTTCTCTGACGTGGCGGTCATGGGTGGCCTGATCCGGAGAAAAAATCAGCAGATCATCAAGGTAGACGGCCAGATAGCGATCCAGCAGGTCTCGGAAAATGTCATTCATGAAATGTTGGAAACAGGCGGGAGCGTTGCACAAACCGAATCCCATCACCAGGTATTCGAAACTGCCCCACTTGGTCTGGAACGCAGTCTTCCACTCATCTCCCTGACGAATCCGGACAAGATTATAGGCACCCCGGAGGTCCAGTTTCGTGAAGACCTTGGCGCCCCGCATCCGTTCCAGCAACTCGGGGATCAGGGGCAAGGGGTAGCGGTTGCGAATCGTGATCTTGTTGAGCTCCCGATAGTCATTACACAACCGCAGTTCCCCTGATTTCTTCTTGACAAACAGGATGGGCGCCCCGCCGGGATTGCGAGGCGGATGAACCCCTTCCGCAGGTTTTCGTCAGGAAATCGCGAAGGGCCTGCTGCTCCGGGTCCGAGAGGGGTAGAGCCTCCCCTCGGGATCGGGCGCCGGGTTCCAAATCAATGGCACAGTCATAAGGCCGGTGCGGAGGCAGCCGTTCCGCCTCCTTCTCGCTGAAAACGTCCCAAAAACCAGCGTACTTCCGGGGCAGCGTCGCCACTGTAGTTACCTCTTGCGCCGCACACGCCCGGGCCATCATGCACTGGCTCTGGCAATGGTCAGAAGCAAAAACAAGCTGTCTCTTGGCCCAGGAGATCTGGGGATCATGGAGCGTCAACCACACAATCCCCAACACAATAGGAAAGTCCGATAGCTTGGTCAGGAGAAAGGAAATCTCCTCCTTGTGAGAACTAGTCCACATCCTGGTGGGAGCGGTATACTGGGTCACAGCCCCAGCTTTCAAGGGTCTCCCATCAATAGTCTGAACGCCCTTGGGCTCTTGAAGATCTAAAAATTGCAATCCAGCAGACTGGGCATAGTCTGCGTCAATGAAGTTGTTGGTAGCCCCCGAGTCAATCATGGCATGGACCATCAGCGGCCCCTTCTCGGCAGACCAGAGGGTGACCATAACAAGGAACAGTTGTCCAGTCTTGGGTTCCGGAGGAAGATGAGCGACGGCGGCCGAGTGAGCGAACCCTCTTACACTCGGCCGGACCCTTCCCCCGCCGCCTGGAGGGCTTCCTCAGGCTCGGGGGGGCTAGCCACCGCTGCAGAAGCGCGAGGGGTCTTCCCACGCGGTTTCTGGGGGCAGTCACGAGAAAAATGACCCGAGCCCCCACAGTACCAACAGAGGTTGAGTCTTTGGCGCCGGGCCTTTTCGGCGGCGTCCACTTTAGGCCGCACCGTGCCCAGTTGCATCGGTTCAGAGTCATCCACAAAGGGGTGGGAGCAGGAATCTGGCGGGGCACAAACTGGCGGTCCCGGCCTCCCGCTTGCTCGGCGGTTTCTCTGTCGGGCCGCCCCCACCTCCTCTTGTGTTGCGTGGCCGCCTCCGCCCGCAGACTCAGCGATGGCCTCCTCCAGGTCGGCCGGCCGGGGCAACTGCAACATTTGTTGTTGAAGCTCGGGCGAGAGTCCCGCTAGATACGTATAACGTAAGGCCGCCACTTCCCACTTGGTCTGGCTGGCCAACACTGAAACGGAAAATGTACTGGGCCAAGGACATGTCCTTCATGGTCAGCCGTGCCAAATCCGTTCCGCCAGGTCCTCGTTGACGGGAGGTCCCCAGGTCGCCCGGATCGCCGTCAGGAAAGTGTCCAAAGTTCCCACATGAGGGGACGCTGCATTGATGAGGGAAGTTGCCCAAGTCGCGGCCATTCCCTCCATGCAGTTGAACACGAACCCCACCTGAGCTCGGGGGGTGGCAAACTCGTTGGGCCGCAGCTCCAGGTACATCCTGACCTGGGCAAGAAAAACTTCCACCGCCGCCGGATGTCCATTGAAACGTGTCGGGGCATTCACCGACGGGTGCCGCCCCGCTCGGGTTCGCAACTCCGCCACCTCCTGCTGTAACGCCACCACCTGCTGATCCGTCAAGTTTGCCATGGCGACAGTGGGGACGATGGGAGCCTGGGGTGCGCTGCCGGCGGTTCCTGGTACGTCCCGTGGTGCAAAAAGGGGTTCGAGGAGTTCTCCGGCCAACTGTCACAATCACCGACTTAGAACTGCCCCTTTAACACACACACGGAGACGTAGCAAAGGCTAACTAGTTTATTGAATAAAAACAGATCCAAAAAGCAATTCACTTAATAAAGTTCATAGAGTAAAGCAATCAGCACGAAGCTGCAGTTCAGTAAAGTAGCAAAGTCCAAAAGGTAGTTCAAAGGCAAACGTGGCAAAAAGCTTGGCAAGGCTTCCGGATTCACTCCGGAACGTAGCAAGGGATCCGCACCAATGCGAATCGCATACAAGGCAAGGTCTTGGTTCAAGGCGAGCCAAACTAGGCTCCAAGATTCACTCCGCTTCAACGCCCTTCAGATCAGACGTGGCCGGAGAGAACTGGCGATCTGTTCCCACGGGCCGTTCTTAATCCCTCGGCCTGGAACCCCGACGATCTAGGGCCCGGCGCCTCCACTCTCTACTTTCCGAACGGTGACGGTCTATGGACAGATGCCAGCTCCTCCTGCCCTCCTCTATGTCCCTGGGCCTGTTATGAGAACGGCCCCGTTCTGGCAAGCCAGAATCGCTATCTTCCTGAGAAGCAGCCTCCCCCGGAGTTTCCCAGCCGCTGGCCTCCATCTGCTGCCCGGCCAGCTCTTGGGAACCTCGACCGTTTGGGAATTCATAACTATCTCCACTATCTGCTTCGCTGCCTCCCATCTCCACCTGGTCCGCTCCTTCCCCGGGAGAATGCTCCCACTCAAGATCCCAGGCTAAACTCTCTACAGGTGAACTGGGCAAAGGTACGGCTGACTAATCTTGCTCTGGGCCTTCCAACTCATCCTCCGAGTCCCTTCCAGCCTGTGCGGGTCCCAATGCCAACGGGACCCCCGGTGCATCGCCCCCCCCCCCCAGTGGCACGAACGGACCCATGGGTGCTACAGGCCTGAATTGACAGTAAGGCTTCATTAACTTGATTTTCCTGACTAGGCCTCAGCTCATGGAACATTGTGTATGGCCTGAATTTACAGTAACCTACCTTGGCACACAGAGCCCCTATGACCCACGCTACATTCTACTACAGTTTGGAGGAGGGTGGATCATGGATGATGGGATGTGATGTACCTCCATGGATTAAGGATTTGTAGTACTTCAAACCCTTTATTCCCCACAGACCACTGTGGCCCAGAACCAAGACCGATAAAGACCAAACTTGGCACACAGTGCCCCCATGACCCACACTCCATCCAACTGCAGTTTAGAGGAGGGCACACCATGGATGATGGGATTTCAAGTACCTCCACTCACTTCCAACGTACCCCACCCACACAAGCATCAACCTCTACATCAACACAGCAGATGGAAAGACAAAAAACATTGTATATCCACAAGCTATGCAAAACGCCAGCAACACCACACACCAACAACTCCACAGGACTTCAACATCCCACCCACCAGAACAACCCACAACGACACAGCCATGACCCCAACAACACCATAACTAACATCAATTCCAACCCTTACATACTCAGACTTTCTCGCATCTCCTAAATAGGGCACAGCAACGCGTGCTGGGTACAGCGAGTATAATATATTTTAAGATTGAATTCAACTAAATGTGAGGATATACATACATACTATGAGAAAAGGATTCCCTGGCAGAATGACGGGACACTTCAGACCTGGCTCTGCAAAAGGCATGCTCAGGAGTCTGGGAAGGACGAGAAGACGGAAGGAAGGGGGGGAAAGAAAGAGAGAGGAAATGAAGGAGGGGGAGAGGAAGAAAGAAAAGAAGAACGAACTATGGAAAAGGAAGAAAAGAAAAGCAGGAGAGAGACAAGGAGGGGAAAAGAAAGAAGGAAATGGGAAGGGAGGAAACGAAGGGGTGGGGAAAAGAAAGGAAAGGGAGTGAGGAAAAAGTAAAATAATGAAGGGAAAAGAAGAAAAGAAACAAGGGGAGAAAGAGGGAAGTGAAAAGAAAGGAAGGAGAAGGAAAGGAAGACTTGGGGGGGAAAGAATAGAAGAGGCAGAATGGACGGAAGGGGGAGGGAGAATGGAGGAAAGGAGGAAGGGGAGAGGAAGGGAAAGGAAGGAGAGAATGAGAAGGAAATGTCTAAGAGCAACAACAGCTCTCAAAATCAATGGGGAGACACAGCCCAAGAAGTAATAATAATACTAAAATAATTATAGAAAACAACTTGGGCCTGGACATAATTATAATAATATGTTTGCTTGTTCTTAAGGAGCACTAGAGTGCTTGTGGCCTTATAATTGATAACAGACATGGATTGAAATACTGTAAAATTGACAGGGCTCTAACTACAAACCTAAGAGCATGTTCTAGTTACCAAGAGCACGTTCTCCATACCCTCCAGGTCACTATCACCCTTACTACATTCTTACTATTAAAATTTATTATTTAATTCTAATAAATGCTCTGGAGAAGCAAGCCTTGACTATTTTATTTAATAATAATACTAATACTAATAATAATATAATATATTAATGCTTTATATCTCACTGCCAAGAAACCAAGGGAAATGTTGCCCCTTGATTTGCCTGTGCTTAAAACAGTGTCAGTCCTGTTTCCCTGCTTTTCTGACTTTAGAACCAATTTAGAATTTCGTTAGTAGTTACGTTACATTTTAGAACTTTTTGGAAAATTTTTGTAAGTCTTTCTATTACTAATTAAAATCCCCCATTTGATTTTAAATCACGATTTTTTGGGTTCTAATCCATACCTATCTACATAACATATATGTCTAGCTAAAACTAAAACTACACTAAGCTCCTCTACACTAAACTAAGATAACATTATGCAACATTGCTAAACACTAAGGACCACTCAACTAAAACCTAACTAACCATCTCATCAGATGGGTCTTATAAGAGTCCTGCTACTTCATCACACTAGAGAATAAATCCACTTTAAGAGAGCTACTGCCTCCTAAAAAATCACCATGATTTGTAGTTTAGTGAGGCTGTTAAAGGCTCTCCCTAAATTACAAACCCCAGAATTCTGCAGGAAGCAGCAATTCAGATTTAAGTGAATTTATCTCACTAGTGTTATGAGGTCCCTAGAATGCTTTCCCCACTGCCCATCCACCCACAAGTGAAATGGAAACTTCATTCAATGCTTGCCTCCTAACATGGGACTCATGTTAGGGCTCCAATAGAGCCAGCATGGATCCTCCCCCTTGGGTGATGCACCATGTATGATGGGGAAGACCATGAGGAGCAGTGTGCGGGGTGACAGGTTCACTCCACTGACTTTCTGTTCTTTTAAAGCTTTCTGTTCTTGTGATAAGGTCATAAAACACAATGGAACTCCACTCCATCACAAACTGCAATGAAAATAAAAAGAAAAATTAGTAAATAAAATGTTAATCTACTATTCCAGATTTAGCTAAATTGGATTTTTCTGGAATTACAAAAAATATCTCATACTTTTGTTAAATAAATTAGGGCTCTATTTCTTCAGTTTGAATGGAGAGGTCTTTCAGGATTTCAGGTAGTTAGACAGACAGGATAGAGGTGGACAACCAGATCAGAGGGAAATAAAATGCAAAAAGTATTAGGCCTGGTTAGGTTTTAATATCTCGATCTAACTCATATTAAATTTTATTCTAAATTAGTTTTGAAGCATTTTCTGAAGTGCTTTAAGCAACCCGGAAGTGAATTACCAAAGCCACCACTGCCATTTTTCGGAAATGGAATTGTCATTTTTCGAAAGGGTTTTCCCCCTTCCCTGGCCTTTCCTTTCGGGTTTGGAAGCCCAGCCCAGGCCTTCCCTCTGCTTCTGGAACAGCCCTGTTCAGAAGTGGAGGGAAGGCCTGGGCTTTCAAACCAGGTTTCTTGTGGGAGAGAGGGACCGGTTTGGAAGTGCATCTTGAAAGCCCAGGCCCCTCCACTTCTGAACTTCTGCAGCTTGGTGGGAGAAGGAAGGGGGGGAAAGGGGAGTGGGGAGGAGGAGGAAGAGAAAGGAGGAAGGTTTATACAGTTTAACCCAGTTTTGCCGCTGATAACGGAAACTGTTCCTAAATTTTTGGAATTAATCTGAGTCAATTTTGAATTTTCCCAAAAAAATTCGAAAGGCATTCAGAATCAAGCGCCCAGCACCCCCTACATCCGAAAATGAGTTTTGGAACCATTTTTCCCTTGATCAACCAGGCCTAGTATTTATGCTTGAAATGAACTATTGTCTACAATAAACTACCTGTTATAATAGATGTGGAAGACCTTAAAGTATTACAAAACCCCCAATTTCTCTCCTATAGTGGACAAACATGGCTACTCTTCTGAAAATCCTCAAAACAGAAGGCAACTCAGATACCTGCAAATAACCTTTCTCCATTCTTCATGACATTCTTAAGAAATTATTCCTTGCTGAGAATTCAGCAAACCTATGTCCTGCAGATTCCCAAATAATTTACTCCTTTTTTTTCCTGTGAACTAGAAGACCCATCAGTACTAAAGGGGATGGATGGATGACTTCTAGAAATGTGCTGCAGGTGGCAAAGTAGCAGCGTGAGGAGAAATGGTGTTTTGTTGAAAGGGATTGGTATCGATTTCATTTGACAGATACTCAGATCCTTTATAAAAGACTATTGTGCTATAACCTACAGGGTTAGACGAGCACCATCTGCCCGGTTTGAAATCAGAGTTTTCCTTCTCTTAGGATGGTTGCCAAAAGGCCAGAGAGCCCATCCTGCCCTTTGACGCTCTTTGTCAGACCCTTCGGTTAGACCCTGTCTGGCATGGGAGGCCCTACCGCCGGCTATTATGCCACCGCCAGCATAGCTCACAACTTCACTAGGGTACGCAAGCCTCTCCCCCACTGCAAGGGGGCGCCAATGGAGAGTGTAAACACTAAGAGTGTAACAAAGAGTACTCAGAACACTTACTATTAATTGCACCAGTCCTGTTTAAATGATAAAGACAGTCATTCAACCGATAGCGAACTGTGACACTTGTTCTTATTAATCAATATAACATGTTGCTAATTGTAGCAACAGTTCCCTTTGTGCCTGGGGGCAGGGGCAGCACCGGGGTCCCACTTGCATTAGGGCCAGCTGCAGTTGATGAGGAAATGGAGGAAGGGGCTGATGAGTTAGCTGGGCCTTCCTCCCACAGAGAACTTGGCCTGGGATGACGAATGGCCTGGCACGGCTATGCTAGCTGGGAAGTTCAGGCTGACCCTGAGAGTGATGACTCTGATCATTATGAGAAACCAGGTGGTTACGGGTCGCAGAAAGGATCAGGGAAACAGTGGATGATGAGCCCATGGAAGCTGAAAGGGAGTTCGCTCTCATGAAGATAGCGAGCCAGGTGCTGGGAGGCAAGGACGGAGCTTTGATAGGAGACGGAGCATTGAGTCCAGCAGAAGGATTGGCACCGTGGCCTAGAGCGCCAGAGAAGCGCTAGATCCTAGCACAGATTGGCGCAGAAGCCTAGAGCGTTCTTGCCACGGACCAAAGTCCTTGATCCGCATAGTTTTCTTGGCCTTTGCCACGTTTGCCTTTGGATTTTATCTACGGACTCTTTACCTATTGATTGAACTTTTGATACTTTTTATGGACAATTTACCTTTTCACCTGTTTCTTATTATTCAATAAATAGTTAGCTGATTACCGCCTCTGTGTGTGTGATTAAGGGGCTGGGCCAAGACCCTGCATCGTGACAGTTGGCCGAGCTACTCCACGAACCCCTTTTCACACCATGGGACGCTCCAGACGGACGCGAGACCGCGAGTCGGCGAAATGGCTCAGCTGACCGCCGCCTGCTGCAGATGCAGCAGGAACTGGGAGAATTAAGGGCCAGAGCTGGCCGACACCCTTCTGTCTGTACCAGCCCGGTTTGGTGGTAACCCGGCCCAAGTCAACGTGTTCATCGGACAATGTGAAATGTACCTGGAACTCCGCTCCTGGAGTTCGCCACAGCGAGCCAAGGTGGGCTTTGTCTACACTGGGAAGGGACGGTGGCGGCATGGGGCTACCACGCGGTGCAGTCCGCCTCCACAAGTGGTGGCTACGTTGGCGGCCTGGGAGGGCCATCACACTACTTGGGAGACCCCCGTGAATGCAGAGCTGGCGGAGAGGGAGCTGGATCGTTTGTCTATGAGAGACATGCCCCAGTACATCTCTCGGTTCCGTGTGTTGGCAGCTCAAGTGGCCTGGAATCAGAGGCCATCCAGCCGGCGGGGGAAGGGGCCGGCAGAGTTTAAGTGGGATCGCTAACTCGGCCACGGTTGCTCACCTTCCCCCAGAACCCCAGACTGGACAGTTGTTTTGGGGGAGGGTCGCCCGGTGGTCAACAGAGAAGGGCCCAATGATGGTACCTGCCATGATGGACTCAGGGGCCACCACCAACTTCATTGATGCAGACTCTGCCAAGTCTGCCAGATTACAGTTCCATGATCTCAAGGAGCCTAAGGGCGACAAAACCATCGACGGAAGGCAACAAAAGCAGGGCCGTGACCCAATACACTGCCCCCTACAAGATGTGGACAAGCTCTCACAAAGAGGACATTTCCTTCCTGGTCACAAAGTTGTCAGATTTCCCAGTGATTCAGGAATCGTTTGGCTGACTTCTCCACAATCCATGCAGATCTCCTGGGCCAAAAGGCAGTTGCAGTTTTCCCGGAACACATTGCCAGGGACATGCATGGACGGCCCGAGTGCCAGGCCCAAGAGGTGGAACAAGCAGCTACTTTGCCCAAAAAGTATCTGGGGTTTTGGGATGTTTTCAGCGAGAAGGAGGTGGAACGCTTGCCTCCCCACCGACCTTATGATTGTGCCATTGAGCTGGAGCCCGCATCCCGCGTGGAAGACTCTACCCTCTCTGGAACCGAAAGGCTCTCCGGGGAGTTTTGGATGAGAATCTAGTAAGAGTTCATCTATCCGGCCTTCCCAGTCCCCGGCGAGCGCCCATCCTGTTTGTCAAGAAGAAATCTGGGGAGTTGCGGCTCTGCAATGACTACCGAGAGCTCAACAAACACTAATTACTGATAAACCTCCATCCTGGAACCGATGGGCTGAACATTTTCAGGTCTCTTTAATGCCAGCCAGTAGTCCAAGGTTCAGCTATCCAACACATGATACAACAACCAATGAAATGAACTGGACACACCTCCCACTGGAAGAGACCATTGAGCCATGCCAGCAGTTGAAAATGGCAAGGCAGCCGGGATCGATGGAATCCCACCTGAAGCTTGGAACAGGAGGTCATGTACTGCATGCTAAATTCCACGAGCTCCTTGTGAGTTGCTGGGAAAAAGGTGAACTGCCATCAGATCTCCGAGATGCAAAGCATCATCACCCTGTATAAGAAAAAGGGAACAAAATCCGATTGCTCAAACTATCGAGTATAACACTCTCTCCATTGCTGGAAAAATCCTTGCAAGGATTACTCCTGAACAGATTAGTCTGCTATTGCAGAAGAACTTCTCCCTGAAAGCCAATGCGGCTCAGAGCAAATAGGAGCACCGCGAATATGGTTTGTAGACAACTGCAAGAGAAAATGTAGAGAGCAGAACAAAGGACTCTATGTAACATTTGTCGACCTCACCAAAGCCTTCGACACTGTGAGCAGGAAAGGTCTGTGGCAGATCCTGAACGTCTAGGATGTCCCCCAAGTTCCTCAAAATGATTGTCCTGTTACATGAGGGCCAGCACGGTCAAGTCAGATGTGCGATGCCTCTCGGAGCCCTTTTCTCATAACTAATGGAGTGAAACAAGGTTGTGTTCTTGCACCAACCCTATTTACAATCTTCTTCAGCATGATGCTCCAAAGGGCTATGGCAGACTCCACAAGAAGAAAGACCTGCATATATATACGCTATCGTACTGATGGTAGCTTGTTCAACTTAAGCCGTCTGAGGGCTCGCACTAAGACTCTAAACTATCTAGTCCGTGAGCTACTTTTTGCTGACGATGCTGCCCTTGTCACCCATTCAGAAGCAGCCCTGCGCGCCTCACATCCTGCTTTGCAACAGCTGCAGAGCTGTTTGGGCTGGAAGTCAGCCTGAAGAAAACAGAAGTCCTCTACCAGCCCGCACCACAGGAAGAACACCACCATCCTCACGTCAGCATAGGCATCTGTGCTTAAGTCCGTTCAGCAGTTCACCTACCTGGGAAGCATCATCTCTTCAGACGCCAAGATTGACAAAGAGATAGATCACAGATTATCAAAGGCATATATACTTTTCCTGAAGGCTTCACAAAGAGTCTGGAGCAACAAGCACCTGAGACAAAGCACCAAAATCAGTGTGTACAGAGCTATCATACTGTCCATTCTCCTCTATGGGTCTGAAACATGGGTCACCTATCGCCAGCACCTCGACTCCTCGAGCGCTTTCATCAGCGCTGTCTTCGCACAATCCTAAATATATACACTGGACCGACTATGTGACGAATGTTGCTGTCCTTGAGCAAGCAGGGATCACCAGCATTGAGGCCATGCTATTGAGAACACAGCTGCGCTGGGCAGGACACGTCTCTAGGATGGAGGACCACCGCCCCAAAGATACTACTCTATGAACTCGCCACGGGTCAGGCGCAGAGCGCCCCAAAAGAGATATATGGACTCCTGAAACAACATCTCAGGCTTGGCCAGATTGATCACCAACAATGGTCACCCCTGGGCCTCACATCGGGAGGCATGGAAGCACTATCTGATATGCTGCGGCCTCTTTCGAGAAGACACGCGGAATGGGTCTCGAAGAGAAACGACAACGAAGAAAGAACCGCTAAATTGGAAAAAACATCACCCAAGGAGACTTTCTGCTGCGGTTTCTGCAACCGAACTTGCCTATCTCAGATTGGCCTTTTTAGTCATCAACGCGCTTGTAAAAGGATGAGTCCTTCCTGAATCTTCGTTCGCGAAGTAATGCGAGAAGAGACAAATTGCTATAAAATATAATTCAACAGTGAGATCAATAACTTATCAGTAGTGAAACCAAGCTTGATGTTCTTTTCTAAGTTATAAAACATATAATGCAACCTTTGAAAAGTTCACACATTAATGACAGCTCATTTGTTACGTTGGGAAACCACATATATGAACATATATGTTTTGATGGAAAGAAGGAACATATCATATATATTTTCCATGATCATGAGCAACTTGAGAAACTGTTGCTTCTGGTATGAGAATTGATCGTCTACAAGGACGTTGCCCAGGGAACGCCTGGATGTTTTGATGTTTTATCATCTTTGTAGGAGGCTTCTCTCATATCCCCACATGGGGAGCTGGAGCTGACAGAGAGCTCATCCACGCTCTCCCAGATTCAAACCTCCTGACATGTCGGTCTTCAGTCCTGCCAGCACAAGGGTTTAACCCACTGTGCTACTGGGGGGCTCCCATCATAATGATACATTGCAATAAATCTAAATGAAACAAAATAAAGTATGCTAAGGTATGCATGAATCTATTTGTTCAGAAACAAATGTTGGCTGACATTAGATAATATCTCAAATGAGGATAACTGTCAAATGGCATTAAGGGAATTTGGGATGTACATTCCCTCTCATTTTCAGGAAAACCTGAGAACTGTATCCAATCAGGATCTCAAGAAATGATTTTTATCAAAAAATTTGAATGAAACTAAATAAACTGACAAGAAAGGAAATCTGCTGCCTGTGACTTAAATCAAGAGTGGGACTCATATGGCTCTACATGTTGCTGGCTATGTGGCTAGAGCTGATTAGATTGTAGTCTCATAATGTCCCGGGGACTACACAATTCTAAATTCTAAATCCAAAACACTCATTCAGTAGTTGAGTAGTAAATTAATATATATATAATTTACCTTCATTCAATGGGTCCAACATTGATGAGATTTGCAAATGAATTAGACCTGGATCACTGGTGTAAACCTGTATTGTATACATTTATAGTATGTATAAGCTGTGTGATCATCTTTCTTGCCAACCTGTTGTTCCCACTAGAGATTTAAAATGTGTCTTTTTTTACCCATCCCTCCAAATTCTCAGAGTAGATTCTTCCAATGGAATTATAATAAAGCAGGCAAAACCAAAATGATGTTGTCATAGCTTGCCGCATGACCGACCAGAAATGAAGAGTCTTCGAGCAAGAGAGCCCAAGATAAAAAAATCTTGAGGTGTGAGGACAAGAATCTCGGCCCCCATTCTGGAGCAACTGTTATGTTGAAAGTTGCTTCATACAAGCTATGTTTTGTGCTTTAATGTAGAGAAATTTGGGCAACTGTAGCTGTAAAGATTCAATGTGTGTGTTTCTTTTTCACAGTACTTACAAGGCAATCTAAGCATGACAAGTGAATATAGATGAGAATGGAACTCCCCATATAAAATGGGAACTAGAAAAGTAGTCTTGCACTTGGATAAAGAGTGTTTTATGTGCACACAAAGGGGACACTGGTCCAATATGATAGGTATGACATTGCTCCGCAAGGCCATCTTCCACCAGCCTACTCCTGCATTCCTCATTACTTATAACCAGAGATGAAACAGAATTGGCACTCATAGGAGTTGGAGCTTCAGGACTTTTTGATTTGCAGGCATTATGAAACAGTGTGCCACCATAACTTCAGTAGACACCTGCTACTTTTGATTTTTTCAGAGCAGCTGGAAGAGAAACTGATTTTCAAAACATCAATCATTTATTATACGCTACCCCAGTTGTAACCCAAACTAAACATGTTTGTATATTATTTTAATCTACATGGTGATCTGCCTGCATCTCATACTGGGGGAAAAAGATAGGAAAAATGAAATTAATTAATAAAAGAAATCACATTTTT
>JARBWK010001046.1:0-21882 GCA_030556195.1 Anolis apletophallus | reverse complement strand
CCTTTTCCCCTTTTTCCCCCCGCCCCCCCACCGGCGGCGGGAGGGGGGAAGGGGGGGGCAGGAAGGGGCCAGCCCCCTTCCTCCTCCCTGCCCGCCTCCTCCTTCCCCCCCTCCCCCCTCGGGGGGGAGCAGGGGGGCGGGGCAGGGAGGAGCAAGGGAGCCAGCTCCTCCTCCCTGCCCCGCCCTGAAGAATTTTTTTGTTGAAAATAAATGTTAAAAAACATATTTTTTTAAAAAAATATTTTTTGAAAAAAGACACGCTGATTTCTTGCAGGAGGGTAGGCGGGCCATGTCCAAGAGGCTGCCGGGCCGCCTGTTGGACAGGCCTGGCTTACGGTATTCTATATGTGTGTATTTGTATGCAATTTGACCATAACTCTTTGTTAGGGGAGGGACTGCAGACCATGTGATCAGAACTGGGTTTGTTCAGGACTCAGACTGTATTTTAGAACAGAGTACAGTTTAGATTTCAGTAGAGAAGTATGCTTTAGACTTCAATAGGAACAGTAGGCTATACAGAAGCTATTATTGGAATTAAGATCGTCTGGGGAGGCCCTGCTCTCGATCCCACCTTTTTTGCTGGCGTATCTGGTGGGGGCAAGAGACAAGGCCCTCTCAGTGGTGGCCCCTCAGCTGTGGAACTCCCCCACCCCAGATATTAGATTGGCCCCCCTCCCTCCTGATATTCCAAAAAAAAAGTAAAAACCTGGCTCTTCAAACAAGCTTTTGGAAATGCAGCGTAATAGATAAACATGGAACTATGAAAGAGTGAACCTGGAACAGCGACACAATGCTACTGGAAAAAATGAGTTTAACAGGAAGACACTGGTAATTATATGTTTTAATGCGTTTTTTAGTATGGATTTTTATAATGTTGTGTTAAATGATTTTTAATTGTATTTTATGACTGTTGTGGCATCAATTTGCTGCCAATTTGTAAGCTGCCTTGAGTTGCCTTCTTGCTGAGAAAGGCGGGAGAGAAATACCGTAAATTTAAAAAAAAAAATCCTCCATGGATATGGAAGTCATACTGTATGGAAATAGATCTTGTAGCATCTTTGAGACTGAAATGAAGTTGCTGGCATGTTTTTTTTTAATCAACAAACCTACGGGTACTTCTTTTTGTCAATGAAGCCTACTAAGTATCTGGAAACAGGCATTTATAGGCAGACCATATGTGTGACTAACAAGAGAAATGCAGAACTTGTGGGTATGCTGATGAAGTGGCAAGTGGAGTTTTAACAAAGGACCTGCCCGATAAAGGGGACTTCAGTCTGCAAAAGTGTATGCTGCCAACTTCTTCCTTTCAGTTAGTCTCATAGATACCGTAAGATTGCTTTGCATACTGAAACAGATTAAAACCACAATTTCTTTGAATTCCAGTTCCTTTTAAGGTAGCATTAGACAACCTTTCTGTTCTGAGGGGTGCTCTTGACTTGTTGTCCCTGGACTTCTAGATTATTATAATGCTTTTTGCATAGTATCATTTCCTGCTCAAGTTACAACTACTTTTCTCCAGTCCACCTGACATGGCAACAATCACCCATGACCTAGTTATGTTGCAGGAGTATTCAAAAGGGTGGTTTGTTTTTGCATAAACGGACATTAAAAGAATCCAGTTGCATCTTTGAAACTAACTGGGGAAAATAAATTTCTAGTAGTAGTGTTTCTGCCACAGGATCCCTTTATGTTTTTTCAGTTATTCGGTGCCTTTTATTGATATACTAGCTTGGGGACCCGGCAGTGCCCGGGTTATTTGAAAAGGGTATTGTTTGTTTTCGGATGTTAGGTAATATCAGTTTGGTCATATATTACGCTATGTCTTAATCAAACTCAAGTTTGGTCCAGATCATTGGTGGGGGTCTTTTCTCTCTGAGACATACATTTCATTTTTAAATTGTAATTGATTTTTTTTTGTGTGGAAAAAGTCAAATTGGAGTAATAGCCTGTCCGACCTCATCTTGTGGTTTATAAAGAAACATCAGAAATATATTTTTCCCTTTTATGTTTTGAATGAAGTAGGAGCTTACGTTGTGTAGGGCAGTGTTTCTCAACAGTTCAATATGCCAAGTTTAAAGCAGGTTTGGTACTTTTCCGTGCAAAAAGTACAGTCAGAGAGTGATGCTACATGCGTGTTTAGCTTTGAAATGCGGGTTTCTGTGCCAAGAATCAGACAGGCACTTGCAATATGAAAATAACACTGTGATTGAAGCATTCTAATACACCCTGTGCCTGACTTGAGATAACATAGGCTAGATGGGTGAAAGCAGTACAGATTGTGCTATGGGAGAACTTAATGCGAATAATGAAAGCACTGCGCATGGCAGGAGAGTCTGACCCCCTCCGCTGCTGGCACGGAGCCTGGAAGTCAATGTTTCAACTTAGGGAACATTAGAGACTCAGGATTGATAGCTGTACTGTGAGAAAGAACTAACAAGAAATGACTATTGTTCTCATTCAGAGGTGTGACTTAAAGATGTGATGCTAATGATGCTAATGAAAATGCACTGTTTATTGGATTAATGAAATGTCATGAAAGCAACAGTAATCACCAGCCAATTATGATTGTTTTTATCCATGAAGAAGGGGTGGGCTTTACTGAAATGACTCCATTGTGGTATAAATGTCTTTGTATGGAAAGTGACGGGGTCTTTTGCCCCTGATTGCAGCAAGTTCTGCTGGCAAGAGCCCACCAGCTGGTGCCAGAAATAAACCTTTTTGATTTTCACCTATTTCACAGTTGCCGTGTGTTCTTCCTCACCCTTGTACCCGCACGATCAGGTAGCTTGGTAAAGTTAACTTGGTACTTGGAGTTCCATAACTCCTTAATTTGGCTGCTTCATTTGGTGACCCCGACGTGATCTAAAAAGGTATTTAGACGGGTCTGTGGTGAGGAAAAACAAGCACGGTCCCCATCGAGGACAGCGTTTGCTCCCAGGCTAGTAAGGTGAGGCGACCCAGGAAGGCTGGGAGGGGCCCCGCCTATTTTTTCCATCTTTTTGCATTGAGCCGACTAACGCCTGTGGACCCGGGAGAGACTGCAACTAAAGTTGTAGGTGAACTCAAAGCCAGAAGGAAGGGGCAGCTGGGAAGCAGCCCCTTGAGAGCCGGCAGGTGTAAAAGTCCGGGGACACAGTAACAAGGTGCCCAGCCGTTGTGGGCTAGCAAACCGGCACAAGCGCGCAGAGAGTCGGAGGCGACGTCAGGTCCGTTCGCCAAGAGCCGACGCAAATCGAGTGGTGACGCGGGAGGCGAGACGCGAGTCCCGGGGTCTTCAGGAGCCGGCAAGTATTAGTTTCTTTCAAGCACTTAACACTGAGGGAACACACATTGGGGTTGGGGAGAGCACTGAAGTGGGGTTTGATCTTAGGCAAGAGAAATGGGGAGTGCAGGATCAAAGCAGAAGAAAGAGACCCCTTTGCAATGTGTGTTAGATAACTGGGATAGGTTTTGCCTGTTGGCAGTAGAAGGAAACCCCCAAGAGATGAAATCTTTTGAACTTAGTAATCTGTGCACAGAAGTTTGGCCTTCCGTCCGTGAGATCGGATGGCCAAGCACAGGGACTTGGGATTGGGATAAGTGTCAGCAACTTGAGGATTATTGTTTTGCAGTGCATCCAAATGACCAGTGGATTTATTCTGCAACTTGGGAACGCATGGTCGCACAAGGGGTTTGGTGGGCTGGCCCAAAGATCCGTGAGAAGAAAGGGTGCTTTGTAAACAGGAAGGTAGAAAGAAAGCCTCCGGTGTTGCCGGCGGAGCAAGAAGATCTTCCCCCCTTAAGGAGAAGACAGAGAGAGAGACACATTGCCCCAACCGGAGCATGGGGAGCCGCCACTGCGCCTCCGCTCTACGCCAGTTTGAGTGCCCCTGTTCAAGCTCCAGCCATGTCCCCCACCCTTGGGACTGGCTCGGCCGTCCAGATGACGTCAACGGCCGTGACGCAATCTGAGGCGGTCCCGGCTGTTCCCACTGCGCCAATCCCGTCTGTCCCCGCCTCGCCGCTCCCGGCAAGCCCAGAGTTTCTTCCTGTTCCCGTCGCGCCAATTTCAACTCCAGTAAACTTCCCAATGACTTTCCAATTCGAATTAGGGAGCCAGGCAAATGCGGGTTCAAGCGGGACGTTTCCGTCTGCCAGAGCAGCGTCCCAGCCCGCCGGCCCCTCTTCGTTTCAGACACCGGCAATAGTGACATCCCCTGTTTCCCCTTCAGAAAGGGACCTGTTTTGTGAAGAGCCGCCTGCCTATCAGGCCCCTCTCTCCATGAAGATTAATTACCCCCTGGAAGAAGCAAGAGAGGTAGAGAGAGAAGCGAGATGTCCAACCCCTGGCGCTGGCAGGATGATAGTGCACCCCCAAAGCAGAGAGGGAGAAGAGGATGAGTGCCCCGAAGCAGCAGGGAGGTTGATTGCGCGACCCCCCACAGTGCAGCGGAGCAGATCCTTTGAATCCATAAGAGCGATAGAGCTCGCCGGATTTACACAGAAGGCACAGCGTAAGACGAGTCGCTTCCCCCAATGAGGACCAGAAGTAAAACCAGGGGGCAGGAAGCAAGGGAAGAAGAAGAGGTGGAGAGAGGGGCATTAGAGTGTCCTATTCGGCAGGTCCCACTACTGGACGTGCATAACAGGGTTCAACAAGCTTATCAAATAGTTCCGTTTTCTTCTTCGGACATTTTTAATTGGAAACATAATACCCCCCCCCCCATATTCTGAGCAACCTCATGCTATGGGGGATCTCCTTGAAGGAATTATGGCTACCCATGATCCCACGTGGTGGGATTGTAAACAGCTGTTAAATGCCCTGTTCACTGCGGCAGAGAGAAGGTGCATCATCAACCAGGCCAGATTGATAGCTCAAGAGGGACATGGGCAGATAGAAGCTGTTGCATTTGGGAGTGCTAGGTTCCCAGTGGAACAAGATCCAGGATGGGATCCGAATCATGTGGATCAGAGGGACAGAATTAAAGACTACCAGCAAATTCTCTTAAAGGCCATCAGACAGGGTCCACCCCGGCCTTCTAGTATCCAAAAGATACAAGGAGTGCAACAGGATAAAGTTGAGACGCCTGCTGCTTTCCTCGAGCGTTTGGAGGAAGCTTACAGAAAATATAGCCCTTACAACCTAGAGCAGAATGATGGGAGGGTTGCTCTCACACAATCCTTCATCTCCCAGTCATCCCCAGACATCAGAAAGAAAATACAGAAACAGCCAGGGTTTTTGGGCAAGAACTTAACTGAACTGTTGGCAATCGCAGATCAAGTGTTTATGGCCAGGGAGCAGGTAGAAGAAGAGAAGAAGGATAGGAAGAAGAGAGAGGGATATAGAGTTTTGGTGAGCATGTTTGAAGAAAGATCAGCCAGAGGAAGAGGAAATGGTCGTGGCAGAGGGTCAGGAAGAGGAAACAGTGGAGGACAGTTTAAGTTGGGCCGAAATCAGTGCGCTCGTTGTAAGAAAGAGGGCCACTGGCAAAAAGACTGTGTGGAGGAAATGTCAGAGGAAAGTGATGCTAGTACCAAAAGAGTCAAAATTCCAGCCAGAGGATCAGGAAAGCCTAGAGGAAGAGGCAGAGGAAGTTATAGGCCTTATCAGAAGGCTGTTGTGGCTGCTGCCATGCAGGAAGAAGAAGAAGAGGAGGAAGTTGAGTGGGAAGATGAATGTTGAAGTGTTGGCAAGGCTTTTCTGTTACTTGACCCAGAGGAGCCGTTGGTTGCCGTAGATGTGGAAGGTCAACGTATAAAGTTCCTAGTAGATACCGGCGCGGACAAATCTGTAGTGAACAAGAAACTAGCACCCCCTAGTGGTCAGCACATCAAGGTTGTTGGAGTGACAGGAAAGCCACAGAAATGTCCTTTGTTACAGCAAAGAAAGTGCAACATTGCTGGGAGAGAGGTGATACATAAGTTACTGTATGTCCCAGATTGTCCAATCCCTCTACTTGGGGAGAGACATTCTGGCGAAGATAAGGGCAAGGTTGGAATTTTTGAAAACAGGCCAGTTGGAGCTCACAGTCCCACAGCAAGAAGAATACAGATTGTTTAGATTGCAACAAGTTAGAAAGAAAGATACAGTTTGGTGCTGGGACCAAACTCCCAGGGTCTGGGCAGAAGATAATGAACCAGGAATGGCGATAAATGTTGCCCCTGTGGTGGTAGAGATAAGAACTGGTCAGCTTCCCGTGAGAAAGGCCCAATACCCGATAAGTAGAGATGCTGTGGAAGGGATCCAAGAAGAGTTACAAAGATTGCTACGTCATGGGATTATTGTCCATTGTGAGTCAGCTTGGAATTCAGCCCTCCTCCCTGTTCGGAAATCAGATGGAAAGTATCGCATAGTGCAAGACCTTAGGGCTGTCAATCAAGCTACAGTGACATTAACCCCTGTTGTCCAAAATCCATATATAATGATGAGTCTAATACCAAGCACAGCTGCTTGGTTCTCTGTATTAGACTTACGTGATGCATTCTTCTGCATTAGGCTAGCTCCTATCTCACAACCTATCTTTGCCTTCCAATGGGAGACCCCAAAGGGAGGGCGAAGACGTCAAACAACATGGTGTAGACTTCCGCAAGGTTATAAAAATTCCCCTACCATTTTTGGTCAGGCCTTAGCTCAGGACTTGTCAGATTTTGAAATTCCAGAGACTGAAGGTGTTTGGCTTCAATATGTAGATGACCTGTTGGTCAGTACAAAGACTAAAGAAGGGTGTGAGCATTACACTCTAGAACTGTTGAAAGTGTTGGAGAAGAAAGGGTACAAAGTGTCCAAAAAGAAAGCACAGTTGTGTCAAGAGAAAGTTAAATACTTAGGCTTTGGCCTGACCCAGGGGAGTAAGGTGTTGGAAGTTGAGAGGAAGGAAGTCATTTGTGCTATTCCAACCCCCAAAGACAGAAGACAGACAAGAGAGTTTCTAGGAACCACTTCTTATGTAAGACATTGGATTCCTAATTATGCTGTCATTGCAAAGCCATTGTATCAGGCCACCAGAGGGAGTAATAAAGATCCTTTTGAGTGGACAGAAGGTTGTGACCAGGCTTTCCAGATGCTGAAAGAAGCTGTAATCTCACCACCTGCGCTGGGCCTGCCAGATTTAGACAAACCGTTCTATCTCTTTGCTGCAGAAAGAGATGGGACGGCCATAGGGGTTTTGGCACAGTATTTAGGTACATGGCAACGCCCTGTAGCCTATTTGTCCAAGCAGTTAGACACAGTAGCCAGGGGGCTTCCCCCTTGTTTGAGGGCTGTTGCAGCTGCGGTGGATTTAATCAGAGAAGCCACCAAGCTCACCCTAGGGAAAGCACTCACAGTGAGGGTCCCCCATCATGTAAAAGCACTACTAGATTCAAAGGGTCCGCGTTGGCTGACAAATGAACGACTGACTAAGTATGAGGGTGTTTTGTGTAATAACCCCCTCGTTACCTTGGAGATGTGTCCCATGTTAAATCCTGCAACACTTTTGCCCAGCCCTTCAGATCCCTCAGAACATGACTGCATTGAGACAATGGACTTGGTTTATTCCAGTAGGCCCGATCTGCGTGATTTCCCTTGGGAACAGGTAGATTTAACCCTATACACGGATGGATCCAGTTTCATAAGAGAGGGAGTGCGTTATGCCGGCTATGCTGTTGTCACCTGGGAGGATGGGGTTCTTGAAGCGGAACCTTTGCCTCCTGGGTCTTCGGCCCAACTGGCTGAGCTGATTGCGCTGACTCGTGCTTTGAAACTGGCCGAAGGGCCAAGGGTTAATATTTATACTGATTCTCGTTTTGCGTTTTTAACGCTTCATTGCCATGGTGCATTGTGGAGGGAAAGAGGCTTTTTGACTTCTGCTGGAAAGGCGGTCAAATATGCAGATGCTATGTTGGATTTGTTGGACGCTGTTTGGCTCCCTAGTAAAGTGGCTTTGATGCACTGTAAATCACATCAAAAAGGTAATGACCCGGTGGTTCAGGGAAATAGGCTAGCGGATCTGACTGCCAAAGAAGTAGCTACTCAGAAGTACACACCTGTAATGTTAAATCTCACTGACTCAGAGCCCAAAGTGGAGAAATGCAATTACACTAGAGAGGAGGAGGAGTGGGCTTTGAGTGAGGGTGGAGAATGGGAAGACAGTTTCATAAAGATGCCAGACAACCGCGTATTTGTTCCTAAGACAAAAGCGTGGCACATAGTACAGTTTTATCATGAGAACACACACCTAGGGAAAAGCGCCCTGGCAGCGCTCCTAGAAAGACAGATGTTCATCAACGGATTGCACAGCCTGACGTCCTTGGCTGCACAGAGATGTTGGACATGTGCAAAGAACAACCCAAGAGAGGGGCCTTTGAAAGCGCCTGGGATACAGTATCAAGGGAATTGGCCCTTTGAAGTGTTAGTGACAGACTTTACAGAAATGCCAATGAGTGGAGGCTTTCGCTATTTGCTGCTTTTTGTGGATTCTTACACGGGTTGGATTGAAGCTTTTCCTACACGCACAGAGAAGTCAGCTGAGGTAGTAAAAGGCCTCATGAAAGACATTATTCCTAGATTCGGCATGCCTTTGCAGATAGGCTCAGATAACGGGCCAGCGTACGTGCACCACGTGGTCCAGGGACTGTGCAAATTGTTGGGGATCACGTGGCGTCTTCATTGTGCGTACCACCCGCAGTCTTCTGCCAGGGCAGAAAGAGCCAATCGGACTTTGAAAAACTGTTTAGCCAAGATTTGCCAAGAGACTAAGTTGAACTGGAGGATGGCGTTACCTCTAGCCCTCCTGAGGGTCAGATGTACCCCTCACAAGAAGACAGGCTTGTCACCTTTTGAGCGTTTGTATGGCAGGCCTCCATTGAACTTAAAACCTATGTGTGGACTGACTTCTGACAGTCATGTGTTAGGACACCAGCAAACCCTGCAAGATGTCCAGATGTTAGGGAAACAGCTAGAAAAACTTAGTCAATATACTGCAGATTTGCGACCTCCTCTCCCGTCTACTTCTCTTCACTCTTTTTCAGTTGGCGAATCCGTCCTGGTCAAGGAGTGGCAAATACGCCCTTTGCTGCCCAGATGGAGAGGTCCCTTCACCGTGCTGCTGAGCACACCAACAGCTATAAAGGTGGAAGGCATTCGTCCATGGATTCACTACACGCGGGTGAAGAGGGCGCCGGTTGCTTTGGAGTCTTCCGTGGATCCAAGCAACCCCCTTCGCCTGAGGATTACAAATACTTTGCGACGCCCTATTTAAGGGGCACACAGAAGAAGAAGGCCACAGAAGAGTCGTCTGATACCAACGCTCCCAATGTCCGTAATAGTGGTCCAACGCAAGAAAGATGGACAGAGCCAAAGGCACTCTCATTTCGGTGGTGGCTATGCATCTTAATGGGACAGAGTTACAGGTGTAAGCGCCCCGTGAGAGCACAGACAGTGTTTGGGTTCGTGGCTCTGATATTGACATTGTACATTACTGGGACACACGGAGGGTGGGAGCAAAATATGTTTCATAGACTGATAACTAACATGACACATGAACTGAGCTTAAATTCATGCTGGATTTGCAGTCAGGGCCCTTCAAGCCATAAGTCAGGATGGCCGATAGTTCCTAGCGGGGTGTTAACGTTGGAAGGGTGGAATAGCACCAAAGGAAAGCAGGAACTGATGGGAGGGGAAGCAGAAAGGGCTTGGTTCATGGTAACTCACGGTTCTCCTGTGTTGAGAGCTGCGCTGTGTTTTAAATGGGAGAAGGAAGGGAGGCCTTACTATGCAGGAAGCCAGAGGCTTGGCATGTATGAGTTTTTCAATCAGGTTGAGCTAGGTGCCTATCCTGCTTGTGATCACATGATCACAGTGCATAGCAGGTACAGAGGACGCTGTGGTCTGAGAACAACAGGCGTTTGGACTTGGAGTTGGGAGAGCTCAAACTGCACTCACATATTGTTCAGAAATCATCGTGAGGATGCTATAGTGAACCTGGTTCAGAATTTGCCAGCTAGACGTTTAGGGTATCGTGCCACGGGGCTTCCTGAGGGAATTGTTTGGATTTGTGGAAAGGTGGCGATGCCCGTGCTTCCTGTAGTTTGGTCTGGAGTATGCACCCTAGGCACCCTACAGCCTGGGGGTTTGAGAGTGCTTCCCAAGGAGACTCATGTGACTAATTTGTACCTACACATCCATAAGCGCTCATTTGCTGATGTGCAGCGTTATGGGTATGATCCTGACAAAACTTATCTAAATGAAGCCCAGAGATTTATAGCAATTGCAGAGCCAAGATTGGGTGTGGCCTGGAACATAAAGCAGTTGCGTGTGTTATCATATGACTTGGAATTTTTAGCCAATGACACGTATGAAGGAATGACATCAATGCAGGTGGAGGTGAATTCTTTGGCAAGAATGGCCATGCAGCAGAAGTTGGCACTAGATTATCTTTTGTCAAAAGAGGGGGGTCTTTGCGCATGGCTTAACGTGTCATGCTGTCATTTCATAAACGAGAGTGGAAACATTGAGCTGGATCTGAACAAGATTCAGAGTGTTGCTAGAGAAATACAAAAGACTTATTCGGCTCCAAGTGATTTTTGGAGTACCTTATTGGGCTGGCTACCGAATTTGCATTGGTTGCGGTCACTTGTGATGATAATCATAGTGGTGATATGCTCTGTGCTAATCATAATGTGCTGTCTGCCCATTCTGCTCAAATGTTGTGCCAGGGCAGTGCAGAGTTCCATAGATACAGTAAAAGGTGTACATGCTGTCCGAACTGGAGAAACTGTGGTCCCACGGGACTGGAGAGTAAATTGGTCCTCTTAAAAGGTGTTCCAGACAGGTGTGTAGGAAAACTCCATGTGATGAGTTTCCTACAAGAAGAGAAATTCTGGAATAAAGCAGGTTTGGTACTTTTCCGTGCAAAAAGTACAGTCAGAGAGTGATGCTACATGCGTGTTTAGCTTTGAAATGCGGGTTTCTGTGCCAAGAATCAGACAGGCACTTGCAATATGAAAATAACACTGTGATTGAAGCATTCTAATACACCCTGTGCCTGACTTGAGATAACATAGGCTAGATGGGTGAAAGCAGTACAGATTGTGCTATGGGAGAACTTAATGCGAATAATGAAAGCACTGCGCATGGCAGGAGAGTCTGACCCCCTCCGCTGCTGGCACGGAGCCTGGAAGTCAATGTTTCAACTTAGGGAACATTAGAGACTCAGGATTGATAGCTGTACTGTGAGAAAGAACTAACAAGAAATGACTATTGTTCTCATTCAGAGGTGTGACTTAAAGATGTGATGCTAATGATGCTAATGAAAATGCACTGTTTATTGGATTAATGAAATGTCATGAAAGCAACAGTAATCACCAGCCAATTATGATTGTTTTTATCCATGAAGAAGGGGTGGGCTTTACTGAAATGACTCCATTGTGGTATAAATGTCTTTGTATGGAAAGTGACGGGGTCTTTTGCCCCTGATTGCAGCAAGTTCTGCTGGCAAGAGCCCACCAGCTGGTGCCAGAAATAAACCTTTTTGATTTTCACCTATTTCACAGTTGCCGTGTGTTCTTCCTCACCCTTGTACCCGCACGATCAGGTAGCTTGGTAAAGTTAACTTGGTACTTGGAGTTCCATAACTCCTTAATTTGGCTGCTTCAAGTAGTATTCATGCCAAGTTTGGTCCTGATCCAACATTGTTTGAGTCCACAGTGCTCTCTGGATATAGGTGAACTACAACTCCAAAACTCAAGGTCAATGCCCACCAAATTCTTATAGTATTTTCTCTTGGTTATGGGAGTTCTGTGTGGGAAGTTTGTTTCCATTCCATCATTGGTGGAGTTCAGAATGCTCTTTGATTGCGGGAGAACTATAACTCCCAGCTGTTGAGCAAGACCTTAGTGTGTGTCTTTCTCCCATTCCTGCCAGGATATCTATGTTGTGTTCATCGAAACAGGCCCAGGTTTCACACTGAGTGTATAAATACATTTAAAAACATATTAACTATATGTATTACTGTGTTAGAGTGTCATCTTGTGTCATTTTGGTTGGTGGTGTTCCCCAGGATGTGTCGTGGCTCAAAAAAGGTTGGGAAACACTGGTGTAGGGAACAGTGCTGTTTTCAATTTTTGCTGGAAAGATGTCCGTCTATTTTGGGGCCTAGCAGGGTGAGCCAGCCTGCAAGTTCTGCAAGGATTTAGCAGAAGAGTCAAAAGGGGTGGGGGAGTTTAGCTTTTTGGGGGGTTATAAGTTTTCATAAGCATAAGAAGGCATCAATTAATAGGTAATGTGAATTCAGGCCTTACACAGTATCCCATGAGCTGAGGGCTAGTCAGGAAAATCAAGTTAAGGATGCCTTACTGTTATTTCAGTCCCTACACAGTATCTCAGTAACTGTGGCATAGCCATGATAATCTAGTAGAGGAAGTGTTACTGTCAATTCAGGCCATACACAGGTTCCCTTTATCTGCAGCCTGATCTGGAGTTTCAAGTTAAGGAAGCCTTACGGTTTACTCAGTCCTTCCATAATAGCCCAGTAACTGAGGCCTAGTCCGGAAAATCAAATTTAGGAAGCCTAACTGTTAATTCAGTCAGGCCCTTTCAGGCCTTTTATTTTGTAACTTAGGCCTTCTCAGGAAAATCAAGTTAAATGAAGCATGCCTGGGAAATGTCTATTCAGGTTACAATCTTTTAGGTTACCTCGAACAACACAGTAATGCTCTCAGTACATCAGGAAACCCTCTCACTCTAGTGATATCCTCTCAAAAAATGAACATTCAATTTCCAACGGAAAAAACTGTCATTTTAAAGGAGAAATTGATACCTTAACAGAAGAAATGTCAGAGAGAGGTGATGCATTAGAATAGAACGGGAGTAGCAGAGTACAGAAATAGCTTGCCAGCAATAATGACGAGAATGACTCACTCTGATTGGTGCACAAGCACAGGCTGTGATTAGCCAGAGAACATCATGTGCCTTTAGATAGGAACACGGTCCTAATTGGCCTAGCAGTTCCCATGTGCGTTTGTTTACAAATAAGTGATTGGTTAGGAGACGCGCATGGCAAATGAAGCTTACACTTGGCAGGCCACCAGGTGGAAGCCCGGTAGCAATGTAACGATTTGGGAACACTTTGCTCATAAAGCAATAACATAGAACAATGATGGAAATTCACACTGCGCCACAGTTATTAGCAAATAGGATCGAGATGCCAGAATGCTTTGTTTAATTGGGTAGAGTAAAATGGGTTCATGGGTCCTAGCCAGTAACAAAGCATGAAGAAGGGAGGGACTAAATGTTGACGCCATTGTTTGTATAAAACCTGTCTACTGGGAAAGTTCTGGGTTCGGTCTGCCAGCGGCCACGCTTTCCGCACAGGGTGGACGGACCCATCAGCTGATGTGATGCAATAAAGCTGGTTTCCTGAACCGCAGTAGAAATTGTCGCGTCATCTCTTCCCTGCGCTCGCACGTATCTGCAGCCTGATTGCCTTGGGAGTTCTGGGACTCCGGGATACTGCTCGCTCAGGGCCCATTCCTCTTCCTGTCTAGTGTAATGACACCTTTCCACTTTGGGTCCTGAGTCAGTGAGATTTAACATTACAGATGTGGGTTTCTGCATAGCTACTTCTCGGGCAGTCAAATCCGCTAACCTATTTCCTTGAACCACCGGGTCATTTCCTCTTTGATGTGATTTACAGTGCATAACAGCGACTCTACTAGGAAGCCAAACAGCATCCAACAGAGCCAACATTTCATCTGCATATTTGACAGCCTTTCCAGCAGACGTCAAAAGCCTCTTTCCTCCACAGTGCTCCATGAGCATGCAACGTTAAAAACGCAAAACGAGAATCAGTATAGATATTAACCCTTTGCCCTTCGGCCAGTTTCAAAGCACGAGTTAACACAATCAGCTCAGCCAGTTGGGCCGAAGTTCCTTGGGGCAATGGTTCCGCCTCGAGGACCCCATCTTCCCAGGTAACGACAGCATAGCCAGCATGACACACTCCCTCTCTTATGAAACTACTCCCATCCGTGTAAAGGGTTAAATCTACCCATTCCCAAGGGAAATCACGCAGATCCGGCCTACTGCATAATACCAAGTCCATTGTCTCTATGCAGTCATGTTCTGAGGGCTCTGAGGGGCTAGGCAAAAGTGTTGCCGGGTTTAACATTGGGCACATCTCCAAGGAAACGAGGGGTTATTGCAAAGAACCCTTCATACTTAGTCAGTCTCTCATTCGTCAGCCAGCGTGACCTTTGGAATCTAACAATGCTTTGACATGATGTGGGGCTCACTGTGAGTGCTCTCCCTAGGGTGAGCTTGGTAGCTTCTCTGATTAAGTCTACCGCAGCTGCAACAGCCCTTAAACAGGGTGGAAGACCCTTTGCTACTGTGTCTAACTGCTTTGAAAGATAGGCTACAGGGCATTGCCATGTACCTAAACTTTGTGAAAGAACACCTATCGCCGTCCCATCTCTCTCTGCAGCAAAGAGATAGAACGGTTTGTCTAAATCTGGCAGCCCTAGCGCTGGAGGCGAAATGACAGCTTATTTCAGCGTTCTGAAAGCCTGGTCACAGTCCTCTGTCCATACAAATGGATCCTGATTACTTCCTTTGGTTGCTTGGTACAATGGCTTTGCAATGACAGCATAGCTGGGAATCCAGTGTCTTACATAAGAGGTGGTTCCTAGAAACTCCCTCATTTGTCTTCTATCTTTGGAGTATGGATTGAACAGATGACTACATTTCTTTCAACTTCCAAAACTTTGCTTCCTGGGTTAAACCAAATCCCAAATACTTGACTTTCTTTTGACATAACTGTGCTTTCTTTCTGGACACTTTGTACCCTTTCTCTTCCAACACTTTCAACAGTTCTAAAGTGTAATGCTTACATCCTCTCTCAGTCTTTGTGGCGACCAGCAGGTCGTCAACATACTGAAGCCACACTCCTTCAGTCTCTGGGATTTCAAAATCTGACAAGTCTTTAGCTAAGGCCTGGCCAAAGATGGTCGGTGAGGAATGATAACCTTGCGGAAGTCTGGCCCACGTGGCCTGACGACGCTGTCCTCCCTTAGGAGCCTCCCATTGGAAGGCGAAGATGGGCTGTGAAATAGGAGCTAGTCTAATGCAGAAGAAAGCGTCTTGGAGATCTAGTACTGAGAACCAGATTGCTGTACTTGGGATTAAACTCATCATAATATATGGATTTGGAACGACAGGAGTTAATAACACTGTAGCTTGATTGACAGCTCTAAGATCTTGGACGATGCGAAAACGCCCATCTGGCTTACGGACAGGAAGGAGGGGCGAATTCCATGGGGACTCGCAGTAAACTATAATCTCATGACGTAACAGTCTATGTAACTCTTCTTGAATTCCTTCTACAGCATCTCTACTGATAGGGTATTGGGATCTTATCACGGGAAGCTGACCAGTTCTTATCTGTATCACTACAGGGGCAACATTTTTCGCCATCCCAGGATTGTCATCTTCTGCCCAAACCCTGGGAGTCTGTTCCCAACACCAATGTATCTCTTTCTTCCTGACCTGTTTCACTCTAAACAATCTGTACTCTTCCTGCCCTGGGACGGTAAGTTCCAACTGGCCTGTCTCCAAGAACTCCAATCTTGCCCTTATCTTCGCCAAGATGTCCCTTCCCAGCAGGGGAATGGGGCATTCTGGTACATACAGTAATTGATGTATCACTTCTCTGCCCGCAATGTTGCACCTTCTCTTCTGTAACAAAGGACATTTCTGTGGCTTGCCTGATACACCAACAACCTTGATCTGCTGATTACTAAGGGGTGCTATTTTTTTTTGTTCACTACTGATTTATCCGCTCCTGTGTCTATTAGGAACTTTATGCGCTGACCTTCCACTTCTACGGCAATCAATGGCTCCTCTGGGTCAAGCAACAGAAAAGCTTTGCCAACATTTCAACATTCATCTTCCCATTCTGCTTCTTCCTCTTCTTTCCTGTACGGCAGCAGCCACAACAGCCCTCTCATAAGGCCTATAGCTTCCTCTGCCTCTTCCTCTTCCTCTTCCTGACCCTCTAGCTGGTACCTTGACTCTTTTTGTACTTGCATCACTTTCTTCTGACATTTCTTCTACACAATCTTTTCGCCAGTGGCCTTCTTTTTTACAGCGGGCACACTGATTTCAACCCAACTTTAACTGTCCTCCACCATTTGCTCTTCCTGACCCTCTTCCACGACTATTTCCTCTTCCTCTTCCTGACCTTTCATCCATCATGCTCACCAAAAACTCTGTATCCTCTTTTTCTTCTTATCTTTCCTTTCTTCCTCCACTTGCTCTCTTTGCCATAAACACCTGATCAGCTATTGCCAACAATTCATTCAAAGTCTTTCCCAGAAACCCTGGCTGTTTCTGTATTTTCTTTCTGATGTCTGAAGATGATTGGGAAATGAAGGAATTGCGTTAGGGCAACCCTCCCGTCGTCTTGCTCTAAATTGTAGGGGCTGTACTTTCTGTATGCTTCCTCTAGACGTTCTAGAAACGCAGCAGTCGTCTCAATTTTATCTTGTTGAACCCCTTGTATCTTTTTAATACTGGAAGGCCGGGTGGGCCTTCCTGATTGCTTTTAAAAGAATTTGCTGAAAGTCTCTAATTCTGTCCCTCTGATCCGCATCATTCGGATCCCATCTCGATCTTGCTCCATCGGGAATCTGGCATTCCCATATGCAACTGCCTCCACTTGCCCATGTCCTTCTTGAGCTATCACCCTAGCTTGGTTGATAATGCATCTTCTCTCTGCCTCAGTAAACAGGGCATTTAGCAGCTGCCGGCAGTCCCACCAGGTCGGATCATGTGTCGCAATTATGCCTTCCAACAGATCCGCCATAACTCTTGGCTGTTCAGAATAAGGAGGAGTATTATGTTTCCAATTAAACACGTCACTACTTGAAAACGGGACTATCTGGTAAGCTTGCAGTACCCTGTTGTGCACGTCTAGTAACGGCACCTGTCGGATAGGTAATTCCAAGACCCTCCTCTCTTCTTCCTCTGCTTGCCTTGCTTCCTGAACCCTGGGCTTGCTTCTGGTCCGAATTGGGGAAGCTGCTTGTCTCACTCTGTTCCTTCTGATTAATTCCGGAGAGCGCTCTATCGCTCTTGCGGACTCAAAGGAGCGGCTCCTTTTGACTCTGGGAGATTGCGCTATCAGCCCCCCTGAGGCTCCGGAGTACTCTTCCTCCCCTTCTTCGTCTTGATGCTCTATCATCCTTTCAACATTTGGGGTGGGCCATCTCGCTCCTTTTTCTATCTCCCTTGCTTCTTCTATGGGATAGTGTATTTCCATTGAGAGAGGGGCCTGATATGCAGGTGGTTTTTCACAAAACGCTTGCGTTGAACGGGGAACAGGGTAGGCCATTGTCACTTGTGACTGAATTAAAGGGCCGCAGCGGTTGGGGGCGCCCATGGCTGTTGGGAACGTCCCGCTTGTACCCGCAGTTGGCAGGCTCCCTAATTCGGGTTGTAAAGTCTTTGGGGGATTCATTGGGATTAAAATTGGCGCGATGGGAACAGGAAGGAGTGCTTGACTCGGGGATCGGCGCGGTAGGGACGGTCGGGATTGGTGCAGTAGGAACAGGAAGGACCGCCTCAGATTGCGCCACAGCCGGGACGCCATCTGGGCGGCTGGGCCTGTCCCAAGGGTGGGGGCTATGGCTTGGGCTTGCTCTGGGACGTTTCAAACTTGCATAGAGCGGAGGCGCAGTGGCCTCCCCGCTCCTGTGACGGCAATATGTCTTTGCCTCGGTCTTCTCCTTAAGGGTGGAAGATCTTCCGGCTCTGCCGGGTAGAACCGGAGGGTTTCTCCCCGCTTCGGCAACAAAACAACCTTTCTTCTCATGCCCCTTTGGGCCTGCCCACCAAACACCCTCTGCAACCATTCGTTCCCACGCTGCGGAGTAAATCCATGATCATTTGGATGTACTTCGAAACAATAAGATTCTAATTTCTACACTTCCTCAAATCCCAGGACCCTGATTTTGGCCAGCTAATCTCCTGGACAGCAGGCCAAATCTCTGTGCACAAGTTATTGAGCTCAAACTCTTTCAGATCTTGGGGCTTTCCCTCTACTATCAACAGACAAAACCTGTCCCAATTGTCTAGCACACATTTCAAAGGGGTCTCTTTCTCCTGCTTTGATCCCGCACCACCCATCTCTCTGGCCAAAGATCAAAGATCACTTCAGTGCTCACCCCCAACCCAATGTGTGTTCCCTACGTGTTTGTGTTGCTTGAAAAATCTATACTTGCCGATTCCTGCAGACCTCAGGACGTCTCCTCGTCACCACTCGGTTTCGCCGGATTACTCGCTAGGTGCCACGGACATCCGCCACCCCGACTTTCTGCGCGCTTTCTGCTGCCGGATTGCTCACTAGGCACCTGGAAGGTACCCCGGTCTTTGCTTGCCGGGTTTCTCACTAGAGGCGGCTTTCTCAAGCTGCCCCGGACTTTCTCTGGCCTCTGGGTTCACGGCAGTAGCGGCAGTTGCGGTCTCCCGTGTCAGCAGGCGTTGGTTTGGGGACAAGCCAGGCAGCCGGTCAGCCAAGTGGCAAGTTACCTCTGACCAAAACGGCGGCATGGACGTGCGAGCGCAAGGATGAGGAATCACGCAACAACTTTACTGTTCAAGATGAAGTCAAAGATTTATTGATTAACACCAGCTGGTGGGGGTTGCCCACAGAACGTGCTGTAAAGGGCAAACGGCCCCGGTCATCCTTAACACAAAGCTTTTATACCTTTCATGGCGGCATCCACAAAGCCCGCCCTTCTTCATAAACATTTCACAAACATCATTGGCTGGTGTCACAGAACATTTCATTAATCCAATAAAACATAACATTTTCATTTGCATCACATCTTAATCCTCCTATTTGTTAGAACAATGAACATTTCTATGGTAGTCTTTCCCACAGTACATCTATCAGTGGCTGGGACTCTCATGTTCCCAACTAGCAACATTTGGCTTCTGCGGACTCCTTGCCAGCAAACGGAGGGGGCAGAATCCCTCTGCTCATGCGCAGTTCTTATCCATTTGGCACTAAGGTAAACAAACCTCAATACTTGTACTGTTAGAACAATCTGAGCCGACGTTATCTACGCTAGGCACGGGATGTACTTTGGCAAATCACAGCATTGGCTAGAAGCACCAATCATAGTGTAACATTCACGGAGCCAGTGCCTGCTTGATTCTTGGCACAGAAACCCCCTTTTCTAATCTCTACACGTGTGCAGCATCACTCTCTGACTGTACCTCTGTTGGAAAAGTACCAAAACCGCTTTACTACAATTTGGCTAACTGCCCAAACTAAGATGGCGTATGCATGAGACATACAGTAAATGTGGATCTGTCTGTACACAGTATCATAGTAACTGTGGCCTAGTCAGGAAAACTAATTTGAGGAAGCCTTACTGTTATTTCCATCAGGCCCTTTCAGGCCCTTTATGTAGTATCCGAGGCCCTGTTAATTCAGTCAGGCCCTTTCTTTCCCTTTCTGTTCGCAATTTCATTTCTCACTCTGCTGCCTGGGAATGTTGGAATATTGGGAGGCTGGCCAATCAGAGGCATTATGTAAAGGGGGTAATGGGAGTTATGTGTGTGGTCTTGACCAGTCGTCGGATGAGGGGCGTAGTGGTTTCAGTATGTGAGTGAAGGTACTGCAACTCCCATCTTCCATGGTCCCTCCTCCTTCAAACTGCAGCAGCATGTAAAGTGGGTCATGGGGGCTCTGTCTGGGGCCTTAGAATGTTGGTGTTATGAGGCTGGCCAATCAAGGTTTTTTATGTAAATAATCCCACAGTGGCGACCAATCAAAAAGCTGCCACATATTAATCCGCACCTCCCGCCGCAAACGGTGACTTTTATTATATGTGATAGATAGATAGATAGATAAATGGGTTTACTCCCAAAGGGTACACAAAGCTTCAGCATATGCAAAATGTACATATAGGTAGGTTGCTAAATGGCATCTGGGATCAAACACAGATGCCATTTAGCTTCTTTTTTTTCAAATGCAGAAAGACCCGCACCAGTTGCTAGTTGCCAGTTGCTTTCTAGGCTTAAAATTAAGGTGACTTGCCCTTAATCAACAGCTTTCGGGCACCTAACTTCATTATTTAGCTGTCCAGATTTTAAGACTCCTTAAAATCTTATTATCAGGACCGTTTCTTTCATCTCTTGGAAAGGTTTCCATGATGGACATTTGGAAGGAAGGTTGCTTTCTGAAATGCAGTGTAAACACTTTTAGGAAGGGGGTTAAAAGTGGGGCCACGGTAGCACAGCGGGTTAAACCACTAGGTGCAGAAAAACTTGCTGACCGAAGGCTAGCATTTTGAAACCACGGGTCGGGGGTGACCTCCTGCTGTTAGCCCTAGCTCATGCCAATCTAGTAGTTCAAAAACATGTAATGTGAGTAGATCAATAGGTACCACCTCGGTGGGAAGGTAAAAGGTAGCCATGCCGGCAAAACCCAACCAGGAAGGTCTATGAACAACAGGTTCCTCGATATGGAAAATGGAAGAAGAGCACCTCTCCATGGTCTCTTTTCCCTTTCAGATGCCAAAGATGAAAAGGGAAACCTTTGCCTTTGTTTGTGTACTGTATGTCATTGTTCACTGTATAAAAGGAATTGAATGTTTGCCTATATATGTGTATACTGTAATCCACTCCCCTCGGGGAGATAGAGTGGAATATAAATAAAGTGTATTATTAAAACAAAACTCTTCAGTATGATTTTAAACATTCTTTTCACATTTATTAATCTTTGTAATTCTGTTAATGGTTTTATTACTTAACGTGTGAGTTAAGTATGAGTGGAAAGGTGATATAAAGAGGTAATGAATAAAAATTCCAGCCAAATTGGAGTTGAACAAATATGTACATATCTTTTTCAGCCCTGACAACTATTTCAAGTACCTTGTCAAAGACAAGCAATTAAAATTACTATTTTACTGGTGAATAATATTCAACACAAGGGGAACTATGAAAGAAAAATGATTTACTTATCATTTTATTTTCCAATAATTTGTGTTGTTCTTAATAGTATTTTAAAATTTAATAAACAAATATTTTTTTACATCCCAACACATACATAAATTCATCACATTAAAAAAATGCAGCCAATGCAATTTAATGCAAGCAGATTAATCAGTGTCAATAAAATAATCTCAAATTAAATTCTTGTTAAAAAGTTAATGGGAGTTGTAGTTTACACTATTTGGCAGAGAAGTTGTGTAAAATCACAACTCCCAGAATTCCATAGTATTGCACCATGGCAATTATTTATTTATTATTTCCACCATTTTTACCCCCGGTTCTTCTCAACCCCGAAGGGGACTCAGAGCGCCGAACAACGGCAACAATTCGATGCCACACAGTATACATATAATAAAACCAAACAGTTAAAATTAAATACATTAAAATACAGCTAGCATTAAAATACATTAAAATATAATTAACATTAAAATACATCATGTACATTCACAACAGTTAAAACAGTATCCGTCCATAAAAGCATTGGGTCTTGTCCACCAGTTTGCCATTTGAATCCAATCTAAAGTGCCGTATCGTGCTAATGTGCAAACGCTTGGTCCCATAACCAGGATTTCACTTTTTTTCTTAATGCCAGGAGGGATGGAGCTGATCGTATATCAATAGGGAGTGCGTTCCACAGATGGGGAGCCACCACCGAGAAGGTCCCCCCACCAACCGCATTTTGAGAAGTAGGCTGAGCGAGAGCAGGCCTCCCGGATGATCTAAGTTACGAGGTGGGACGTAGCGGCTGATGCGTTCCGGACAAGTAAGCTGGGCTAGAGCCGTATAGAGCTTTAAAGGTCAAACCAGCACTTGAATTGAGCTCAGGTGGACAGGCAGCCAGTGGAGCTGACACGCAGGGGGTG